>APFE030646798.1:37273-52443 GCA_000404065.3 Pinus taeda
CAGTCTATTTAACTTGCTAGGCCAGATCTGTTTCTTCAACTTGTCTTGACGATGAACCACACTAGTTGGTTCGAAACGCGTCGTCAAAGGTCTTTTTCATGTGATTTACGTTGAAGCTCTTCTTATAAATATGACTGATCACAGAAGCCTCAATTCTACAACCTTAATCTTAATTTTCATTCTTTATATTAACAATGCATTGTATAGGATTATATAAGTAATTATTTCTTTTTGCTGAAGCAAGAGTCGTTCCTTCTATTTCATTAAGCCAAAAATATTTTACATAGTGTATAATCGTCCACCACGCATTGTGGACTCAGAAAAAAAAGATTGCTAACCGCCTAAGGCATGACCCCCCAACCCAACACGTGTAACCTCCGAACCCTTTAGAAAACAAACAATGTTTGTGCTAAATGGTTAGTAGGACTTGTGAAATTCCACGCAATTACCTGCGCAATCATTCGCCAGACTTGCCTCTTTAATCATGACTGTCCATTCCACTTTCTCAATCCGACGACAGAGGAGGATATTGCCTTGTGAAGGCACTCGATGATTAACATCCCAGCCCCACCAAACTGAATGATCATTCCTGATCGTAGATCCACACTGCGAAATCCAACGGATGAGAGAAATATCGCACAGTTCAAGGGCACTGAACTTTAGTGTGCGATGACAGTGGTTTATGATCCCAACCCCCAGCCACGTGTCGGAAGCTGTATGGAATCACTTCCAAATCGCTAATACCACTTCCTGCTTGAGAGCGGTGCAATCAACCACGAACCACTGGGGAAGCAGTTTTGCCTCCCAAAGAGGGAAATTATGGTTAATATGGCTCCCGGAAAACTCAGAATTCCCATCCTTCACCTTCTTACCACTACTCCTGAACTCGAAACCATGGTTAGTGTTGATCCTTCCCTCTGGGCGACCACTTGCTAAATTCAGAAATACGTCCATCATACACTGGGGATTTCTGAAGTTGAAATTTCTAGTGCTGTTGAGGCCGACCGTGTCCTGCCTCTCACCAAAGACCTATTTGACAAAAATTAGTGAATCATACAGACAACTAATCATTGAGACCTTACCTCTTTAGCTTTGTTTCGATACACTTCTCTATCCTCTTCTGCTTAGTTGTGACAAAGTACTTTTAGGTTGCCCTAAGAAATACTTGCCACCCTATCGAAACTCTATGTTCATTACAGCTCACATCTTGGTTGGCCAAAATATTTGCCAGTTTGTTAGCCTTTACATGGTTTAACCTTACCATGCGTAGTCCCTGAAGGTGACCCTGAATTCTTTGGAATACCCGAATTAACCTCCAGTGTTTTGAGACTTTCTCCAGCCCTCTTCCACAACTAATTCTCTTGACCGAGTTAATGACTAACTCAAAGTCACCTTCTATAATCACATTTAAGCAATTATCATGCTTTAGAAATTCTAAGCATTGCTCCAAAGCCACTAATTCCGCCATGTTGTTGGTGGCTCTTCCTAAATGACAATGGAAGAGGAAGAGAATGCTTCCTTCTTCATCTTGAAGAACCCCTTCAAAACCCCCAATTCTCAAGTTGCCTTTTGAAGCTCCATCTAGGTTGTATTTCAAAAAACCTTTTGAGGGAGGGTGCCAGAACTCCTTCTCAGTTTCCATTTTGATTACTTTCCTATCTAGGCCTTGTGGAATGAGCCCCTGCATACCCAACTGCCTGAGAATTCTCATTTCATCCTCTGAGGGAGGAATTTTGGGATGATTCCTCATTGTGGTGCCGACCATCTCCTTAAGCTGTTTCAAGATCTGCTCAAAAATGTGAAGAGAGGGATTCTTTTCATTTTTGAAGATTCTCTTGTTCCTTTCCTTCCAAACATTCCATATAATGAAGCTTGGCATAAGAGCACAAGCAGAGTTAAGAACTTCATTATCTGAAAAATTTCTTCTCCAACTGCTTGGGGTGTTAGTGATACTCTCTTTGTCGCTGTCGGTCTATTGGAAAATGGTGGCAAATGTATCCCATAACTTGGACGTGAAAATGCAGCTATTGAGAAGATGTTCCATTGTCTCCACTTGGGCTTCACAGAGCTGGCATCTAGAAGGCCCCAGCACACTGCTCTTCCTAATATTGTCCCAAGTCAAGATTTTCTTGTGATGAACTAGCTACATGAAGAGTTTGATCTTCATCCAACCTTGGTGTCTCCATAGGTTTTGCCAGATCCTATCTAGAGCATGGGAATCCAGCTCAAGGAGAATACCTTTTTCTTCCTTAATATTAAAGGTGCCTTCTTTGTTGTTACCCCATCTTAGTTGGTCCTGCCCCTTAGTTACTAAAATCATCCTTTGTTCCAATATTCTCATAAGAGCCTCTGCTTTTGTTTTCAAAGGTCTATCATCCGTGCAATCTATGTTTCTCCACGTTCTCCATTTTCCTGTATTGTGAGTATGATCCCAAAATTTTTTTACCTTTATTAATCCTTGGGTGTCTGTCTCGTGCTTAATGCCCAAAAAGTCCTCTTTTAATATTGTTGGTTCTTGTTGCCATTTATCCTCCTGGAATAGTGCTAGATCTCCCTCTCTGATTTCCAAAAAACTATTTTTTTGTACTAAGCCTTTGTTCTCCCAGGCCTTGTTCCATATGGATGAGCCCTTTATGTTTTTAGACATCCTTATGGGATCAGTAGATTGCCAAGAGTTGTCATATTTTTCTTTCCAGATCCTTTTCCATTGAGCCTTTCGATATTTAACCCAACGCCACCATAGTTTGGCCCCTAAAATGTTGTTGAGAATCTCCTGATCATCCAAGCCTAGGCCCCCTTGGTTCTTGGGTTTACAGATCTTTTCCAATGAGACTAAGGCCCATTTCTTCCTTGTCTCCTCCTTGTCCTAGAGAAAGTCTCTTTGGATGTTTCTGAATTGCTACAGGACTCCTTTTGGAGCTAGGAGTGCTGATAGCATGAAAACGGGGATTGAATGGAGCATCGCCTTTGTTAGCACCAATCTACCAACCAGAGTTAAAGATATGATGGTCCATTTTTTGACTTTATCCTGCATCTTATTGATCAACGGTTCCCAGATGCTCTTGTGAAAAGGTTTAGTAGTTAGAGGAACTCCCAAATGCTTTGAAGGGAGGGAATCTCTTTGAAAGCCTAGAACTGTAGAAATATTTCTTTGAATAACAATATTGCTATTAAAGAAAATGATTTTTGATTTGGAAAGATTAACTTCCATACCTATAGCCATGGCAAAGTCGTTTAGTATTTGTTTGTACGCTAGAGCCTCCTTGACTGTGGGGATTCCCTGTAATAGGGTATCATCTACAAATTTTTGATGAGTCAATGCCTGTCCATTCTCCGATAGTTGAAGGCCCTAAAATTTACCTGTTATTCTAGCATGCTTGATAGATTGACCAAGTCCTTCCATCATGAGGATGAAGAGAAAGGGAGAGAGCGGATCTCCTTGTCTGAGGCCTCTTGAAGGAAGAAAAATCTTAGAGGGAGAGCCCTTAACCAGTATTGAAAAGTTGGATGAAATCACCAGGGCCATGAACCATTTGACCAAGTTATGATCAAATCCAAATGTAATAAGAACTTTCCTAATGTAGGTCCAGTTCACTTTATCATAAGCTTTGGCTATGTCTAGTTGCATGATCGTTCCAACTTTCCTCTTGCTAGTTAATGAGTGAACCACCTCGTGAGCTTGAATGATGTTATCTAGTATTTGTCTGCCTTCTACATAACCAGATTATTCCCCTGAAACTAGAGCAGGAAGCAGAGGTTTGAGTCTGTTGGCCACTACCTTGGATATTATCTTGTATACCACATTACATAAAGCTATGGGTCTATACCTTTCTGGTGTTTGAGCATTGTCCTGTTTAGGGATCAAGGAGATGAAGGAGGTACTGAGCACCTTCAAAATAGTTATGTTCAACCTGGAATCCTCCACTACATTCAAAATATCTTGTTCAACAATATTCCAGCAAGCTTTAAAGAAATCCATATTGAAGCCGTCTGGGCCTGGTGCTTTTCCATTCTGCATCTCTTTGAGGACCTCACTGACCTCCTTTTCAATCACTGGCCTATTAAGATTGAAATTGTACTCTCTAGACACCAGCTTAGGTATATGTCTAGTTAAGTCCCTGATGAAATGTTCTCTTTCTGGATTGTTTTCCCGAGCTATGCATCGGAAGTGTTGAACTAACACAGCTTCTATATCCTCATGGGGCTATTGAATCTGCCCATCCACGTCCTTGAATGAAGAGATCCTATTGTGAGCTCTGTTCGCCATGGTGGATCTGTGGAAAAATCTAGTATTACGCTCTCCTTCTTTTAGCCATTGAACTCTAGATTTTTGTCTCCAAAATATTTCCTCTTATTTACACAAATTTTCCCAGTCTTGATGATATTTCTCAACTTGATCGCTTTTGTCTTTATCAAAGCCTTCCTTGATCATAGCTTGGTTGAGTTCCTGCAGTTTATTTTCAACAAATTTATTTCCAACAAAAATATTTCCAAAATCATTCTTATTCCAATCTTTAAGCCTCAGCTGGACGTGCTTTAATATTTTTTGTAGAAGGAACATTCTTGTTCCCTGAATCAACAAATCTTCTGCCCACAATTTTTCAATATTGCTAATTAATTCTGGGTGTGAAAGCCATATATTCTCAAATCTGAAAGGTCTATTCCTGGGGGTACCTATGCCCTAGATCTCCATTTGAACCGGCCATTGATCTGAGCCTCCAAAGGGAAGAACTCTAGCTATTATTTCCTTATCTATGAGCATAAGCTCCTCAAAGATAATGAATCTATCTAACTTGGAGGCTACATGAGACTTTCCTCCTCTTTTATTGTTCCATGTAAAGAGGCTAGTGTTTGTTTCAATATCAACTAGCTTCATATTATCTATAAAGATTTGAAAGGCTAAAGAGTCTTTACTTAGAGCTCCGGTTCCCCCTTTTTTCTCCGAAAGTGATTTTTCATATTGAAGTCCCCTCCCATGATCCAAGGTATCCCTGCATGTCTGTCCCTGAGATACACAAGAGAATCTATAAACCTGAGTTTATCATGTATCCTTTGAGGGCCATAAACAGTCGTGACTAGATAGGTATCCCTATCTCCTATAGGCTGAATAACCATTGATAAATAATTCCTAGGTGCCTCAGCATCTATTATGCCAATTCTTTGGGGGTTCTAGAGAGTGAGAAT
The DNA here is from genome assembly GCA_000404065.3 of Pinus taeda. Taxonomy (NCBI): domain Eukaryota; kingdom Viridiplantae; phylum Streptophyta; class Pinopsida; order Pinales; family Pinaceae; genus Pinus; species Pinus taeda. Next base: position 42,458 of record APFE030646798.1, read on the forward strand.
GCCTCTTGCTGTATTCTCTATTTTAACTTCTAGAAACTCAAATCTACTAAGCCATTTGCTATGTATTTGTCTTAACGTTTCAATGGAACATTTTGTTTCCTCGATGAAAATTATAATAATAATAATAATAATATTCATTTTTAAGGTCACAGCCAAGCCAGACACCAAATTGGTGTATGAGACCCCCTTGTTTGTGGGACAAGGGACTCACCTCCGCGCAGCGATTTGACTGCTAAGTCTGCGAAGGCATACATACTCTACCCCCCTCTGGTTTTGAACCTGTGACCTCTTAGGAGGAAACACATGCTCTTAACCATTAGGCCCACTATATCTAGAGCTACATGTTTCAGTCTATTACTAAGTATTCTTTATTTTCTTTTACTACCTAGACCTCTAATATTCCAAGATGTGAACTTCATAATTAAAGATTTGTAAAGGAATAGTTGGCTAGATCTTCCATCTTACCTGAGCCTATCATAAGATTTCCACATTCCTGCCTCTCTTCTTTCCTATGTTTCTAGGTGCTAATCCCAGAGTAGCTTTTATCGTTTTCACACCTTCGTTACTCTGCCTGTCAATTTTTTCCCCCTCCAAACCCTTACCCTAAGTTTTCCATAAATACAACTATTGTATTATATTGAACTCTTCTTGAGGTAACAATTCTACGCCACCAATTGTTCCCTGAATCGAGAACCCTTCCAGATCTAGTTGTTCTCTATCAAGAATCTCTTGTAGCTCATGGTCCTCTAGTTCCATCTTACTCTGGGTCATTTCCTGATCCATCTCCAGTTTTGTATCACTCATCATGATCCCTTTTTTTTTATCATTTTCGTATGTTTGTTAATGGTTTTCTTCTTTCTCCTTCTCCCCATGACTTCCTTCCATTGCTTAACCTTATGCTGTTATTTCTTCATCCTCTTCAAGAACTTGGAACTGGTTCTGACTAACCTGTTGTCCTTCATTTTGGTGTTTCTTTGGTCCTCTTTTGCCGCCTTTTCCTCTATGTACCACATTGTGAAAGCTATCAATGTCTTTCATTGTATTAGTTTTTCTCTTGTTCTCTGCTTTGCTGAGAGGGAAGTCTCTGAGTAGGTGCCCATGTTCATGGCATCTATGACATTTGAATAGAATATGCTTCTAGTCTTCTATTTGCACCCATTCTTCATCATAAACTTCCAAAATTACCTCATCTGGAAGAGCTCCGGATAGATCCATATCCACACATATCCTTGCAAAGGAAGTGTATTTTCCCCTTCTTGTGGCTTCAGAAGCTTTGACAAACAATTCAGTTTGCCAGTAATCAAGAGGTAGATAATAGAGTCTTACCCAGACTGGGGCCGAAGTAAAAGTCTCATGCTCCGAGAAAAAATTCATCATCCATGGCCACATATAGAGCTCTGATGTTACCTAGAAGTAGGGCCCTCCTTCAAACACTCTATCTTTATCTTCAATATTTGTGAACACCACAGCGAAGAATCCCTTTGACCCAAGATGTAGATCAATGCTCCCTTTAGGTTTCCAGTGGTATTTGGTCCATGTTTGTAAAGCTTTTTCAGTGGGCCATAATCCCATGAATTTACAAATGATTACATAAGTTCGCATGTGATCCCTATGCGCTTGCAGCGCAAGATCATTAAAACTACTCTAGGTTTGATTTCAACTTTGGGTTTACATGGTCCCTTTTGTCTTTTGTCTTTTGTTCCCTGTTTTTTTTCATCTTCCTCCTTGTCTTTTGTGCTATTATTCTCCTTCATTTTGGTGCCATCTATTTCCTCTTCCATATTTCTTCTTCCTTCCTCAACAGTACCTCTGACATTTTCTGGAGGTTTCTTGCCCTTATTGGCCACGACCTCAATATAGGAGGGAGTGGAACTCCCTCCTCTGCGTCCTTCCATGGAGAAAAACCCTTGCAACAATCTAAAACCCTAGTTGTTCGCTCTCTACTCTCCCCGATTATATAAGATTATTATTATACAAGGATTATCCAAATTATTACAAGATTAACATGTAACAATGAAACTAGAGTGAATAGGATAATAGCATAGGATAACAATATGTTTTGATGTTATAGGTAGGAATTGAATTCAAGGATAAAATTTTATTAAATATATTAGTAATATAATATATATGGATGATAATGATTAATATTTATTGGGATTTAATTGGTTGATTGAATTTTAAGAAGGAAATAGATTATTTGGAGTTTTTAAAGCTTTATTTTTGTATTTGGAGAGTATGAAGAAAAGTATTTCAAGATCATCTTAGTTTTGTTGAATTAAAAGGTTAGGATTGGTATTATGACAATTTTTTTTAATTGAGATATAATCCGAGTATATCTTAGAGAGTTTAAGAGAAAGTGTTTTTCATCTTCAACTCTCTTAGTGTCACCAAAGGTGATAGACTCTTTCATCCCATGGTGTTTTGGGAATTGACAAATGGCTAAATTCACTATGGAGTTGATGAGAATTAGTTGCTATCTTAGCACTATTTATTTTTCTTCTTTACATTACTCAAAATATAGTTATGCTTTTGATTTATTACATTAGGGTTGATCATTTATAGCATCATAATTTCTCTTTAATCTTTTTTTTGTAAGTTTAACATTGGTGAGACTACATTATGGTCATATCCAAAAATAACACCCAAATAAGATGGGGAATTGAACCAATAACTTAACATCTAAGAATTTCCTAACAATGCACTTGATCATCGTCTATCTAAAATCCATAAACTTTTTTCTTAAATTTTAATATATTAATATTTTTAATATTATTCTTATTTTACAAAATTATCTAATTCTATACACCACAATGATCTTAACTAAAATTATATATCTCCTTAAATCATTAAAATTATACATCGAAAAAAAATTTAAATAAATTTAAATGATTTTTAAAAAAATTTTTTATCTTTTCTATTATTTAACTTATTTTTATATATTTTATATTTAACCGTATCATATATATATGTAATCATCCTCACCATTAAGATATATAAAGAGGTAGTCATCCTCACCATCTTAATTATCATGGGAAAATTTCTGGTAGAAAGTAAAAAGAAAAAAGCATTTCCTTTCCTAAAATTCCATTAATAAATTGCAATCTTATTACATATATTTAATAAAAATACGACAATCAAAAAGTCTATTAAAAATACGAACATCACAAAGTCTAGTCATTTGGGAAAATTTTGGGAAAAGTTTTATAGAATAATATAATTGTAATCTTTCATTAAAATAAATGAATTCATTATTATTTTTTAAAATAATATATTTTTTAAAATCAACATTACTTTCATGTTAAGGATATTTTTAAAATTATTATTCTTTATGTATTTATTAGGTTATTGTTAGTGATATTTACTAATCATAATGAAGTATTAGTTTGTATAGTACAATAAAATTTTAGAATTTTTTTACACAATATATAATGTTGTTTTTAATTTAAAAAGGTTTCTACTAAAAATATTTGGCTAACATTTACCATTAGCACTGGGCTCTATTGCTCAAAGCAATATGTCAACAAGTTTTAAAGTTTTTCGACATTTATTCCTTTTTGTATTGCACATTTTAATTTGATAGTAAATAAGTTATATATTGTCTAGATGAATTCATTTATTTGTCGTTTTTTCTTAAATGCATTGTGCATAGACACATACTTTAAGGATGAGGGAGAAGTGTTATTTGGTCCATATGATTCTTCCTCATCACATCTCTAATTTGCAAGTTAAATATAAAAAGAATATACAAAGAAAAGATAACCATCCATCTTATTGAATGTTTTATAGATCATTCTCTATTGATTAGTAGTCATGGCATCTGCTCTATATCATATCAGAATCCCTAAGCTCGTGCTACATGCTGCCTTTTTAATGGGATCTCTAAGGAGTTCGCTCTATCGCATTCTTGGGGTTTTCAAGGAACCTGCCGAAGTTGTGTGGGAAGATGAATATATATTGTCAATCCTTGTTGATATTCTGGCTTAGGACCATCAACACCAAGTTCTTCAGTTGGGAAGGTTCTGTGTGATCTAGGAGGAATTGGGGCATGAGCTTCAAAATGACGATGTTGTATGTGTTGTTTTCTTAACCGAGTTTGCATTGGATGAAAATTCCCTGTTGCCTACTAATTTTCTTCATGTTTACCATAAATTTTGTTTGGAAAAATGGTTTGATTTTCAATCTCTGAAGAGATTTCGTTTTTTAGATCTCCCTTAACTATAAATTGAGAAACAAAAGAGTCAAGGTTTACAGAATCTGATTAAGAAGGTAGGTTGTCGATCTATGTATTTAACTGTTAAAGATATCTTATCTCCACAATAGAATTTAATTTTCTGTGTTTGAACATGGAATTAAATGGGTTTCAATTAAATGAGTTTGTGATTCTAGAGATTGCAATTTAATTTTATGTTGGTTTGAAATTTTATCCACCTATATATTTGCTTTTGCTTTGTATTATTGCTAAGAAAAAATGTGTACATAATGTATGATTATCGGTAATTTTGTATTAAATTTTAGTAATTATAATTTTGTATTATATAAGAGTAATTATATGAGGTTTAATAATTTATTTATTTAATTTTTTTGTTTTTTTGGGAAATTTTCCCATTAAAATTAATAGATGTTGGTTGGTAAAACCATATTTTTTAAATAACATATTATAGATTTTATGTGGACATTAGTTATCAGAATTTCAGTGATCCCTCATTCAAAAAGTAAGAATTATTCATCATTGTTATTGCTTTGTTATTAAAATTTTATTATTTACATTTTTTTTTAATTTTTGAAAATATATATAAGAATAAATAATAAAAATTATCTATATTAAACTTCAATATATAAAAATAATTATGGTAAGTAGTAAATATTAAAGTTACATAACATTAATACATGGAATGCAATTTTAAATTTAAGATAATAATAATTGGAAAATATGTCATTTAAATTTTTCTCTACACTTAAATTTTACTTCACAAACTTCAACATAATAACCCAAACTTATTTAGAAACTTCAACATAATAATATAAATATATCATTTTAACATTATATATAATAAGTTTTTTTTTTTTTTTGTCTTCTGTAATGCATTTTTAAATTTTGATAAAAGGCTAAATTTCAATATAAACATCCTTTATAAAACTGAAATTTAAAAAATTTTGTTTATATTTTTTCTCTTCTTTGTCATAATGTTACAAAATCTGGATCCACCAACTTATATTTGGGTGGGAAGCAGATTTGAATAGACATGAAGCTCAAGAAAATATGGAGGTTGAGTAATGGTTAGAGTTGGTACTAGACCTTCATCATACTAGAGGTCGATCCTCCTAGTATAAACAGACCGTCTACCTATATTGGCTTGTGAAAAATATTGTGGCAAGGGCCATATCAACTCCTACAGTTACTCCGACCAAGACTCACCCTCTTCTTCCATAATTTCATTAAGAATTCCAACTTACCTAATTTTATATTCAATAATAGAATGGCCGTCTCAGCCATATAGAAAATCATATTTTGTATCTCCCTCAAATGGAATGACGAGGCCCGAGTGCAAAATACCCAGTGCCTATGGACTCTTTTGATTGTTAGTAGTATGTCAAGTCTAATGTGTTTTATTTTTTTGTTAAGTATAAATGTAGGATGTGTGTCCTTTGATACCATGTCATAGATATTTAATTATGAGATGAGATAAGGATACTCAAACATATATATCTCTAAAAGATAATCTTAAACTATTTTTCTTTTGGATGGACTCTAATGTGGTACAGTGGCCAATAGATCTGGTTTCCCACTAGGAAGATTAAGGCCACCTTACCATCTGAGCATGGATGTAATCTGCCCTTTTTTATGAATGAATGAAGAAGGTCCTTCCAAGCTTACAAATTTTTTTTATCAAAGAAATTATAATCTATTGAATAAGCCACTATTAGTTTTAGAGTGTAAATTAATTCATACGTAAACATGTATGGCTTAATTTTTGAAACAAATATATGACTAAATAATGCTAAATATTCAAAATTAAATATTTTAATAATATTAAAGTTTATAATTTTTACAAATTTTGATTGAGTAGTTTTTTTATGGTTCCAAGGGCTTTGCAAACCTTTTGTAACGGCCACTAGTTAAATTTTCATGTAATGAAGGATAATAAAGGAAAAATAAGACGAAGGTCATGGGGCACATATTTCAAGTTGAACATTGGGAAAATAGTCTAGTGGGAATCACTTTTGGTTTATATTTGGTTATGGAAATTGGCAAAGGCATTGGAAAAGGCAAATATACATTAATTGGAATTTAATTATGAGAAATAAAGGAAAATAGGAGAAAACGGTGGTGAAGAGCTGTAGATTTGAATGTAAGGGAAATTAGAGGAAAATGAAGGAAAATGAGATCAATAAGAAAAAGTCATAAGAGTAACAATTCAAAACTTTTATGAGTTTAGTGTTGGCACTCTCATTTTATTCTCTCTCTCTCATATAATGTTGCAAACTCGAAGAATTATAGGATAATCTTGGCATTCACTTGGATTTGGAGAAAGGAAAGAAAAGGAAAAGCAAAGGATTACAAGGAGAAGGTTCGATTGATAGTTTCAGCAAGAGGGAGTTTGCAAATAACAGGTTTCATGTATGATTTCCTAATTGAGATGTGAATGCATGGTTCATGCATTTGTTAATTTGTTTCATTTGTTGTCATTCACATGGGTTTTTATTGGTTTGATAGTGGTTTCATCCTTGCGTTGCCATTTCCTTGATATACATGGTGTGAAAGGATTCATTTCTTGGTTGAACTTTGGATTGCCAAAAGGTTTGGAACTGGATGAAGTGGTCTCATGAAAATTCCCATGGATTGCAGATTCAAATCATTTTCTCTAGTAAACCCTCAACAGGTGGCACAGGGGTGATTAGCTAAAAGAAATATTTGGTTCAGCTCAATCTATGGTTAGGTGGTACGTGGAAGTCCTTGACTTGGTTCGATTTGGAATTTATTAATAATATTTATTTTCCTATCATCATCTATGAGCACTTGTGCTTGTTATTACATGGATTTTATGGATGATTTGTCATGGTTAATATGTTAGTTATATGCTGCTTATAAGCATATTTCTATGATGTGCTCTAGTTATGGCTCTTATTCATGATTTGATAAGTATTTGAATGATTGATGAATTCATGGGATGAAAAGTGTTGTTTCGGCTACTTGAGAGGGCATTAAACCTTCTTGGTGACTCTTAAATGAAGTTTAGATATGTATGATCATATGTGAGTTCATGACCTATAACTTATATGTCTACCATATGTTTGGCGAAATTTCTATCATGGATTAGGCATGTCGAAGTCAATTTCTTTCTTGGGTAGTGGTCTAGAGGCTAGCCTGGAAAAGTGGCTCAGATCTTAGAACTTCTAGCAGAAAACTGGAATTTTTGGGTCATAACCACATTGAAGCAGGCCTATGTGTGTTGTTGGGACCTCATAACCACAATGAAGTTGTGTTTTGCATGTGTTTGGGGAGTTTCCCTTGTGAAAATAACCCAAAACAGGGTTTGATCAGCTGAGGTGGTTTGCAAACTCTGGAGTGATTTATAGCCCCCGAGGAATTTCTGAAAATTGTCAGTGTGTTAACCCCACTTCCATAACTAGAACTTGGAGGTTGGGTCATTTCATAGTATCACTCTTCTCACATTTACCCGGGAGAGATTGTAAAAGTGGGTAAGTTTGGGAGGGGCACGTTACAGAGTGGTATTGGAGCTTCTAAGTTCAAACACATGGATTGGATGGGCTAGATGTGATTCTTATGAATGACCATCAGTTGTATGCATGCATTGTAGTAGCTATGGTTGTCATGTATATAGTTGGTGTTACAATTTGAGCTACCATGCGTGATGTCAATAGGTTGATGTGTTGGTATCATTATATATATCGTGTTAATGCAGATTGATTTGTGCAGATAATATCGTCTCCTCTGAACTTCATTAATGCATGGTTTGATTAAGTTTTCTAACATGGTATGTTTGCAGGAAGAGAAAGATCATAGATGAAGAGTAGAATGGTGGATCATATTTCATATCACACTCCTTATAGATAAGCTAAGTAGCAAGGAGATGAGTATTCTGCTAAGATATTAGATACATTGAGAAGTTTGAAGGCAAAAATTAGAAGTTTCAAGGTGCTATCCCCGTCAATGTCCCAGGCTCAGAGGAATCGATAGAGGTAACCACAAACCAAGCTTTTAGTTTGGTAGCTAGCCCTACCAAACCAGAGAGGGCTCTCTATATGAGATCATAGCCAAAAGATGACTAATATATAAGGGATTTTAAGCTAGGTAGCTAGGCTTAAGTGAGTTTTGGGAATGTTGGGGTTTTTAATGCTCGATAAGGGAGAAAAACCAAGTAGCTAGGTTAGAGGGTCAAAGGATTACAACACTAAAAATATGAAGGAAGCAAGGTAGAAATACTTTTTTGATGAATCATATGGTTTTTCAATGTAGTATGGTATTCAGAAGAAGAATATAGGTATTAAGGAACATGAAACATGAATTCATTAAGCAAGAGAGAAAGTGACACATAACAATTTTCCATCAAAACATAGCTTAATGTAAAGAATTATGTTTATAAACTGTAAGGAAAATTATTAAAGAGTTGATGAATGGAAAGAGAAGATGAATATCTTTCATATAAAGTAATAATAGAGGAAAAACACCATCACAAACTTATTGCACGTGAATTCCTAGATAATAGCTACAAATTGTATCCTTTGATTTCCAGAAATTGTCTAAGTACAAGGTACAATAGTTTTCTCCTCTCAATTCCAACCTGTTCTAGAAATGAGAAACTGATACATAAATACCAAAACAACCTCTTCCCACTCTCAAGGGTCGAATCGATACTCTAGGAACTATTCCATGAGGTTTTCTAACCAAACCCTAATGTCTAGGGAAGTTGAAACAATGTCTACAATTAACTTTGACTATAACATCTCTCATAAATGAAGCTAAATTTACAGCAAACAAAGAATAACCACTCATTAATACATCATGTTTACATTTCCTCTTACCCTCACATTCATCCACTTCACAATTTTGACTTTTACTAAAGTCAAACTAGAAACTACAAAAATTACACACTGACAATTTTACAAACAAACTCAGAAATTTCCGGAAGCATAGCGAGCTATTGAAGGCCATTTTTGAGTGCCTTTTTGAAGTCCAAATCTAGATCTGAAGCCTATTATGAAAAGTGGAGAGAGTGTATATTCTTTATAGTATTTTTCCAGTGAAAATCACTCATTTTTGGCTAAGCTATGGCCATTTTCCCAAGATGTCTCTAGTGTAGGAATTTACAGGGTAAGTTCCTCAGAAAGAACACCAAAAGGACACTGCTCACAACCAGATCTCAAATCAATACACCAGTATTTTTGACGTGGTTAAAACCCTCAAAGAGGGAAACAGTCCACGGCCTGAGCCAATGTGGCCACTTCAAGCAATTTATTAATCAAAGAATGAAAATTTACATAAGCTTTCTCTCATAGACGGATTACCCAAACAATGACCCTCCATGCGCTTTAAATAGAACTCATGGACCAATCGGGTGTCAAGCCATGGATCAAGTGTCGGTAATACCGAGGAGAGAATGAACCGTCAGATCACTACATATCGTGACCGTCAGATTGTAAGTTACAAAATGTACAACGGTAAAGAAACACACTTTACCTAACTCTATACCTAACCATACTAGACCAAGTTGAACTTAAATATTTCCTATGTGTCGGAATATCCTAACATCCCCCCTTAAGAACAACTTGGGATAGGATTGAAGGATTTACAAATATGACACAATAGGAGAAGGAAGGAGGCACTAGAGCCTATCCCCCCTTAGTGACAACTTCCTGAACTCCAAGCATATATCGAAGTTTAGTGAACTTCGCCTCTGTGAGGCCTTTGTGAAGATGTCTGCAACCTGATCATCTGTTGAACAATATTGCACTTCAAGACAATG
>APFE030646798.1:56307-81345 GCA_000404065.3 Pinus taeda
AAAAAAAATAGCTAAATAAACCAAAACCGAAATAAACAGAGAGAAAATAACAATAAACTGCAAATAAACACTGTATACCTCCAGATCTAAAAAATGACGCAGCTAGGGCTACCAGAAACCTTTTCGTGTGAAACGAAAGGGGTTCCTCACTTGAACAGATGCTCCCAAAACAACAGAGCAGTCCTCTTGGCCCGACAGTAGTCAGGAACAACAGATCTAGGAGATGGCAGTCGCATGCAGTTCTAGCGACTTCAGATTTGGATCAACAACGGACGCGGCCCTCAAATAGCTCTGATACCATGTAGGAATTTACATGGTAAGTTCCTCATAAAGAACACCAAAAGGACACCGCTCACAACCAGATCTCAAATCAATACACCAGTATTTTTGACGTGGTTAAAACCCTCAAAGAGGGAAACAGTCCACGGCCTGAGCCAACGTGGCCACTTCAGGCAATTTATTAATCAAAGAATGAAAATTTACATAAGATTTCTCTCATAGATGGATTACCCGAACAATGACCCTCCATGCACTTTAAATAGAACTCATGGACCAATCGTGTGTCAAGCCACGGATCAAGTGTCGGTAATACCGAGGAGAGAGTGAATCGTCGGATCACTACATATCGTGACCGTCGGATTGTAAGTTACAAAGTGTACAACGGTAAAGAAGCACACTTTACCTAACTCTATACTAGACCAAGTTGAACTTAACTATTTCCTATGTGTCGGAATATCCTAACATCCAGGTGCAAATCGAAATGGAAAAAGAGAGGCAGAAAGGTGATTTTCGGCCTCTTTTTTGCAGAATTCTCAAGAATTGAGCCTTGGATCGGGAAATTGAGAAACTGGGTTTTGAGAGGAGGTCACAATATTTCCAAAAATTCTGAGTTTTTATCATTTAGGGTCCGAGGAAAAAGCGTAGTGTGAGCTTGCTGCTCACTTAGACAGAAAATTGCCAAAAATTGAAAGTTTGCACCAGTTTGCACCAGAACATAAACAATTCTCCAAATGCTCTATAAATTTGTCCAAAGATGCTTGATGAGGTGTCTTATGCAACCATGTATTCATCAGCATGAAATTCTAACTTACCCTTATCCTTTTTTATTATTAGGGTTTCCTCGAGTTTGGCCTTCAACTGCTTGATTTTGACCTTGGCAACATGATTCCTGGTGTAATAATGGGTGGCCATCCTCTTTTGCAACTTGTTATCCCTGTTTTTCCTTTTTAGGATACTCTCAAGGTGGGAATTTACCTTTTCAAGCCAAAACTCTCTATCCTCATTTATTTCCATAACAATCTTCTCTCAAAGGTTAATTCTTCCATTGATGGACTTTGCTCTTTTTCTTTCTAAAGTCGCTTCCTAAGACCAATTGTTCTTGGTATTTTTCTTGCCACATGTTCCTCATGCTTCTCAGTGTCATCATGGTCCACTAGTGCCTTTCCCTTCATCTCTTCTTTCTTGACATTGAATTTTTGTTTCTCCATAGCTACCTGTTGTGTTTTAAGTTGATTGTTTTCTTGCTCAAGGAATGAAATGATGAAATTGGCCCTTGCCAAATTGTCCTTAAGCTCCATGATTTGAGAATACTTTTCTTGGATGAATTGTTGAAGGTTTTGATGATCATCTTGTGCCTCCAAGTCAACTAGGTTAAAATCATGCTCAATGAGCTCATCATGCAAAGAAGTCTCATGATGTGATAGAGATCCTTGTTTTGTTGATGTAGTAGGCTTGGCCCCTTCCTCAATTTGAGGAGAAAACGTAAGCCTTCTGCCTATATAATATGTCTTAGTCACCTCATGCCTAGGTGCCTAGGAAACCTCATCCTACTTGCTTGATGACCAAACCTCCATGGGATGTACTGACATAGTTTGGTGTTGGCTTGGTAAAGTAGTTATATGCATTTTCAAAGCTGCCTCAATGAAAGTTTCCCATGTCATGTTATTTTTTGTCAACTGATGGAGAATTCTAAACTTTATCAGGCTACGATGAAAGAGACAAGGATAATTCACTTTGCCTTTCGATTTCACATTTTCATACATCTTGGTTAAGCTCCTATACAAGTAACTGCACAAATTGAGAGAATTGGCTGTTGTAAATTGCATGCGAAGCCTTATGTGATATTCATACAACCTAGAAAATATTCCCTCACATGTGAAGAATTTCATGACATCCTTCATTAATGGTGCATATCTCTCCAACAATTATCTGAATGGGAAAGGAGCGAGTTTCTTTATACTGTGATTTCAGGTAGGGTTTGTACTCTTCTAGGTCTAGGTTCATTCCTTTGAACCAATTTTCACCATTGTTTGGTATTCCTGTAGCTTGAGAGATGGAATCCACTGAAAACATGAAATTAGTCCCTGCAATGGTGATTTTATCTTCCTCAAGGTGAGGGCAAATATAATTGTGAGATGCCCATGGTGACCTACTTCCTACACTTTTTGACAAAACTCTAAAAAACTGACATCTTCAAAAAATTTCTTGACAAAAGGTAAGGAGGTGATTTCATTGCAATTATAGGATTCAAAGCTCAGTATTTTTTGTCACTTATTATATTTCCTCTTCTCTAATGGTGGTGAATCAGGCTCCATACTTTCAAACCCTAGGTGGAAAACATGTAAAAGTAATGAAATATGTTGTTGTGAGGGAATGAGGTGATATCAGGGACTTGGGAGCTACCTAAAGTTTTGAGGAAATTTAGGAGGGTAGGGGATGATGTTAATGAGTAGGGGAAAACGAATTTTGGGAAATGAGTGAGGGGAGGGAGTGAAAAAGAACAAAACACAGGCCTTATCTTGGAAGAGATAAGGTAGATTAGGGTTTAGAAAAAAATCATAGAAAATGAAGGGATAGGGTTCTATGATGGATGTGAATAGTGTATTTGTTGCAAACAGAGATGTAGGGACAATAAAACTAGGGTTTGGGGCAAAATTTCACTATCCTACGTTGATGACAAAGATGTGCAAAAAAGGGGTAATACAACCTCCCTCGACTCAAAATATACAAATGATGAGGTTTGAAATGCCCGAAAAGGACCCGAATGTAAACATGATGCTCAGAAGTGGTGTGACCATGGGATAGGATAAGGGAAAGTAGCCAGAGGAAAGTATGTGGTTTAGCAAGGCTCTTGTGAAGGAACCCGAGTTTGACTTAGAACGCGCAAACAAAACATTCATGGAAGCTAAGAAGAGCATTGCAGAGGCCTCCACTTTAGGTAGTAAGGATCAACTAGAGCTAGGAATGGATTCTTCAATGCTTACTACCTTTCTGGAGACATGCATGAAATTGCTGCGTGACAATAAGGCAATTGAGGGACTGCAAGAGATGATCACCAGGTGTGCATGGTCAGGAGAACCATGCATAGTCTAGAAATTGGGGAAGCATGTATTGCACACTAGAAGTGAAATGAGGTTGACTGCACAGATTGGTGAGTATGAAATGGATCAGGTAATCTTAGATCTGGGTTCGATGTGAACGTATTACCGAAGAAAACCTGGGAAGGTATGGGCAGGCCCGCATTACAGTGGTCCCCTATTCAATTATGAATGGCGAACCAACATAAGATTTTTCCCATGGGAAGGTTGCAAGGGGTAACAGTTAATATTGGAGGCGTGAGCACACAGACAGATTTCGAAGAAATAGAGATTTTCAATGGCAACAATCCTTATCTCACGTTGTTAGGAATAGACTGGGCCACAGATATGAATGGAGTCATCAACTTGAAGAAGCACAAGATGATCTTCGAGAAAAAGTCATTACGTGTAGTAGTCCCACTGGACCCAACCGAAGGAGCGCGCTACATTGAACTAGTGCGCGACGACAATAGCGACGATGATCTTGATTGTATTTACAAGATAACTGCGTGAGACTAGGATTGGGTGAATTCGACTACAGATGGGAGGATCTCGTGCAAGCGCAAAAGCTTGTGCACTTCAGATTCAGACGAGGAAGTAGAGCGATGGTAGAATCGGTTGTACAAAGTAACGACGCTGAATTACAACATGATGGTTAGATCACTACGTTGTGTGACAATAGAGGCAAGAGAGCTACCAACATATGATGGATTGATAGAGGTAGATGAATTCCTAAGTAAATTTGAAAGCATAGTACCAAAATGGCAACGGTTTGATGCATTGAAGTGGGCACTGTGTGTAACACCTGCATGATGGTGGGGTACACATCAAGGAAACTTCAAGGACTGGCGTGGATGCAAAAGGATGATGCGCCTATGGTTTCGGAAGCCGTAGATGTGGTTTGAAGACAAATATGATGGACGAGATGACTTTCATATGCACCTCGCGCGATGGACCGAGGTCTATGAGGAAGAACCATAACCAGAATGGGTACACTTATTCTACCATATGTTGGATTTCATACCCATGAATTGGTATACTGAGACAGAACTCTGACATGGCACAGGCGAATGGGATGTCTTGCGTGAGGGATTTTTGTTAACATTCACATTTGAAGACTGGTGGTCGAATACTATTGACGATGCGCTACAAGCAGTAAAAGCTACCATATTCAAAATACCATAGGAGCCATTGGAAATGCTACAACCAGTATGGGCAACCCAGTTAAGCAGTGCTCTAGAATGTTATAATGTGCAAGTGGAGGAGGATGATGATGACCCCCAAAATATTTATATCCTAGAAACCAAAGGCTGTCGCGAGGTTCGAGGACCATCAATTGAGGATCCCAACATCACCGTGCCACTAAAAATGAAGCAGGTAAAAATTGACACAGAAGCGGAGCCAAAGTATGTGACACTTGAGGACTATTATGATGATGCTACAGTAGATAAAATCGTTGAGTTACTCCACCAATACCAAGACTTGTTCCCGACCAAAATCGTAGACTTAAAAGGGATCATTAGCGAGTTAGGGATGATGAAGATCACTCTAAAACTGGACGCGAATCTAGTTAAGCAACAACCTTACTGCTTGAACCCAATGTATAAAGAAAAGGTCTGCGACAAACTAGATAAAATGCTCGCAGCCAGAATTATCAAACTAGTGGAAGAATCCAATTGGGTGAGTCCTATGGTAGTGCAGGAGAAAAAACAAAAAGGCGAAATAAGAATATGTGTGGACCTCAGGAAGCTCAACGACACCTGTGTTCACAATCCATTCCCAACACCATTCATAGATGAAGTGTTGGAGAATGTTGGCGATCAAGAAGCTTACTCATTATAGATGGCTTCTCAGGGTACCATCAGATTAAGATCACATGGGAATATAGGAGCAAAACAAACTTTGCAATAGAATGGGGCTACTTAGTACACCGTTATGCCCTTTGGACTGAAGAACGCGCTAGCGATATTCTCGTGCATAGTGGTGGCGGTGTTCAAAGAATACATCCACAAGTTCTTGGAGGTCTATCTGGACGATTGGACTATCTTTGGATTAGTTAAGCACCATGTAGTGAGCTTACGGTTGACGCTGGATACTTGCTGTTTACACCAAATTGCGCTGAACCTTAAAAACTGAACCTTCCTTGTTCCCTTTGGCAGCTTGCTAGGTCATGTGGTCTGCAAACAAGGGCTGGTGGTGGAGCCTGTGAAGATTATTGTTATTCTGAATCTGGAAGCACCGCACAGTGTCAAATAGTTATGTGCTATTTTGGGGCACATTGGCTACTATAGGAAGTTTACCAAGAGTTATGGCTGAATAACTGCACCGATGGAAAATCTGTTGAAAGAATATGTCACATATTGCTGGAATGATGATTGCATTAAGAGTTTGGATGTCTTAAAGGGGAAACTAGCCTCCGCGGTAATTTTGGTCTACCTGAAATGGGACGTGGAATTTCATGTAGATGTTGATGTGTCGTGTATCACGTTGGGAGCCATATTCACATAGGAGGGTGCGAAGGGTGTGGATCACCCAATTGCGTTTGCGAGTCAAAGATTGTCTAAAGTAAAAAATAACTACTCTACCACTGAATGCAAGGGGTTGGCAATGGTGTACGCGCTCCAGAAATACTGACATTATTTACTTGGATGACATTTTATGATGTATACCAACCATTCCACATTGAAATACTTGGTGAACAAGCCTGTGTTGGGGGGCGCATATTTAGATGGCTCTTACTGTTTCAAGAATATGATTTTGAGGTCATAGTCAAGCCATGACGGTTAAATGCAGGACCAGACCACTTGTCACAAATTGAGATAGGTGAGGAACCAACAAATTTGGAAGAGGGACTATCGAATGCATAGCTCTTTGTAGTACGCATTGCGGGTGGACACTTCGAAGATATAATCAATTTTCTAACAACTGGTACTGCGGTAAAGGAGTACTCAATCCAACAAAAGAAGGAATTGGTGGTGCACGCGATAGACGTTTCTGTCATCGCGGGGCACCTCTCCAAGATGGGCAACGATGAGATATTGTGATGATACGTACCTGAATTTGAGCGAGGTCAGATCCTCGCAAAAGCACATGGGGGTGTTGCAGGAGGACACTATGCAGGACGCATGACCTAACAAAATATTCTTCACGTAGGGTTATGGTGGCTGACCTTGCACCAGGACTCGAAAGTGCATTGTAAGGCCTGCGATATATGTCAAAGAATGGGAAACCATCACGAAGGGATGAGATGCCACTAAATCCCCAAATGAAACTACATCCATTTGAGAAATGGGGAATCGACTTTGTAGGCCCAATCAAACCTCAGGGAAAGATTGGTGCACGCTACATCATCACCGTGACGAAGCACCTGACATGATGGGTGGAAGCACAACTGGTCAAGGACTGCACGGCTACCACGACTGCAATGTTTTTGTTCGAAAACATATTGACACGGTTTGGCTGCCCAAAAATCTTAATGAGCGATCGCAGAACATACTTCTTGAATGAAACCATCAGCGCACTCACAAAAGAGTTCCAGGTTTATCACCATAAAAGCACACCATACCACCCATAGGTTAATGGAATAGTAGAAGCATTCAATAAAATATTGGAGATTGCGTTGACCAAAATATGTTATGCACAGTGGAATGACTAGGACCTGCACGTACCCGTTGCATTATGGGCGTACAGGAAAATTTGCAAGAAATTGATGGGACAAACACCATTTCGGTTGGTCTATGGTATGGAAAAAGTCATGCTGATGGAATACATCATACATAGTCTATGAATAGCAGCGCTCACGAGCATGATAGACCGTGAAGCTTTGGAAGAAAGGCTCGCGCAATTAGAAGAACTCGAGGAAGAACGATTTTTGACCAGATTTCACTAGCAGATACAAAAGCAGTGTGAGAAAGCTTGG
The DNA here is from genome assembly GCA_000404065.3 of Pinus taeda. Classification (NCBI taxonomy): domain Eukaryota; kingdom Viridiplantae; phylum Streptophyta; class Pinopsida; order Pinales; family Pinaceae; genus Pinus; species Pinus taeda. Next base: position 63,583 of record APFE030646798.1, read on the forward strand.
CACAGTTGCCATATCAAGTTGCGCACCTTCAAAGTAAATGATTTAGTGTTGTTGTATGACAGCAAGTTCAAAAAATTTCCCGAAAAATTCAGAATGCACTGGTGGGACCATATGTGGTAAAAGAGGTCATAGATGGAGGCATGGTCTAGATAGCCAAACTTAATGGAGAACCCTTCCCAGGAAAAGTAAATGATAGTTGTCTGAAGCCCTACATGGGTGGGCAAACTATCTGAGTAATAGACCGAAGCATAGTCTTTGCGACCCGAGAAACTGGACAGTAGTGCAGGACTATAAACACAACCACTAGAAGCTAGTACCGAAGAAGGGAATTGAGTTAGATGCAGATGATTCAGAAGCAGAAATGGAGCAGATCCAATAGACGGTAGAACAGTGCAGTGCGGACCTTCGTGCAACATAGGCATAGTTGGAGGGCCTCTATGCCAAGATTGGCGCACCAGCAGAGTGACATGGGATAAGTCACGATGATTGTGTTGGGTACCTGTTGGGCATGGGATCCCCCACAGCATGTTTTGGGGCTTAAAGCCCGAATTTTGGTCATTTGTATTCTAAGACTCCGCGAAGTGTGGACGTGGAGTGCGAAAGTCTAAGATGAATCATAGGGTTGTCTGCCCTAAGAATTGTAAAATAATGTAAAGTTGTGTCGACCTACCCATGGTCCAAAGATCATGGGATTGTATAAATAGAGCAAGGTTGTAAGTGAAAATATAGTGTTTGGCAAGCAAGTAATAGATAAATGTGAAGGCATGATTAGAGCATCAGGGGAAGTTGAGGTGTATCGAGTCGTAGTAGTAAGAGACTCTACAACTGAGTGCACAGAGGCCTATTAGAGTCTGCAGTTGAGCACACAGACCCCTGCAACTGAGTGCGCACGGTGGAGTCAGGTTTGTATTTGGAATTGAAAGTTAATAAAGAAGACTATTCTGTGCATCTGTTCTTGAATGCTTAATTTGATGTTATACTTTGTTGTTACTCTATTTATTTACTGCGTGCACTGGATGAATTCTCTTATGAATGCTTGTATGTAAATTTAATTTAAGTAATCAGCTAACAGAGACTAATTAAGGAAGATTTGGGTAAACAACACGAGTCGGGTTGCGACTAGAACTACGCGAATATGGTATCCTAGGGCCCGGGGTGCCCATAGGTGCACATAACGTAGTAGGTGCGAAGGTTGGACCGCGTACCAATAACCACATATCAGACATCCCCAGGGTGCAGAAACCTAGTTCTAGCACCCTCCCATACTACTTCGGGTGAGACCTCAGTCCACGCTCCGCGGATTGTTATTGAGAGGGCCAGTAGTACTAGGATTTTCTTGGCTAAATCACTTCTGAACCTAGGTTAGGCCCCACTAAGCCATCATTTTTATTCTAAAATTAATACTTAACATTTTATTATTATATTTTTTATATTGTTATTTTTATAATAATTAACAAATAACTATAAATTTATTTTGATTTAAATTATTTAATAATATTAATAAAGAATTGAAAGTGCAAAATGTATTTCTATGAGTATTATACTGGATTATATGTGGTTTATATAGTTGTGATTTCATTAGTATTTATGTCCCTATTATGTTGGTTATGTATGTGTTTTATGAAAGTAGCTATTTTTGGCTGTCATCATATTTTTACTTGTATATGAATGAACAATGTATCTATGCTCTAATATATGGAATGGCAGTTAATGTGTTGAGGCATCAATGCTTCATGAAAATTGTAGATAAATATGAGGCCCCTATGCTCAGATATTCTATTTACACCTGTAGTTTACATATTCATGATATGTTTGAAGAAATGTCTGTCATGGTTAGTAGGGGTCTAGTCAAGGTATTAAACAAGTATTTTATTTACTATTGTCATTTCCATGTTATTTTACTATTTTGAAGGTATCATGAAATTTTGGGAAGTGACCTCGGCTTTGGCCCTAGAAAAGTGGCTCAAATCCCAGGGATGATGGCATAACACTAACAAAAAGAGTCTCCATATGCTAGTAGGCAAGCCTATGGGAGAGACTCTGGGTTTCTCGACATTGTCATGCTTATAACATGAGAGTGATTGAGGCTTAAGTTATCCAAAATATCAGTGGGACCCAAGGGCAAGTTTTCTAAGGTGTTGGATTGGTTCCTGACGGTCCTGAAGCTGATGTTGAATGTATGCATGGTGTGATTCCATTAGTTCTAATTCCTTAACGTGACTTAGGAGGTCGAATCATATGATAGTGGCCTCTGGTTGCATGTTTACCCTGACTAGATGGTTTCTTGGGTAGATGTGGGAGGAGGGTGTTACAACCAACCCCCAATATCTCTTCAAATATCCACTAAGGTGGAAGCTCCAACTCCTTTTTTTTTAGGCTCCAATCCACATTAAACAAAGAAATTAATATTCATTATAAATGATAGCCACACTACCTATTTTTGGTTACGTGTTCATCAACTCTCGACTCTCTTCTCTCAACATAATACAATCAACCTTCTTTACACTCTCTCTCAATTCTAAAACAATATTTAGTCCTCTACTCTCCACCATTATTCCATCAACACACAACAACTCTTGGCCTTTATTCTTCCTTAGACTCTCTCTGCCTTTCTCTTCTACATAGGAACTCTTGACCTATCTTTACAACACACACTTAGACAAATCTCTCACCTCAACTCTCAACAATGTTGCATTCCGCCAACTAACTTCTCATGCAAACCATGGTTTTGTTCCTCTATAACATAGGGAACAATATAGTCTCTATTAGCTCATCACTCTACCAGAGAGTGTACTCAAGCAAGTCTCTCCATCCTATTGTTGTGTCTAATTACTTTTCCACTATAGAAACAACAACTTTGAGAATGGTCACCTCAGTGTTTCTCCACACCGATAATTCATTTTGAGTCAAACTATGCACTTTAGCAAGGCTCTCCTTTCTTATTAATTGATCGTAGTGCTCAACATTTACCTCACCCATGCGATACTTGATTTGTAATAAGATCTTTTGCACCCAACAATCATTTCAAATGAGTTTTTTGTGGCATCTAAGGAAGCTTAGATATGGCTTGTTATATATGAAACAAACTCATAAATTCCATCTATAATTACTGCTCCTTGATGCCTTCATTTAATGCTTCTTAGCAATCACCATTGACTCCAATACTCAAATCTAGCTACAAACATGTTCAAAAACATGTGTGATCCAATTAAGGCCAAAACCCAATTTTGGCTTATCTCTCAAATATGGATGATAGAAAAAAGTAGTTTCCAACCTGTTCAAGCCTTATCCTCCAATTTATAGCAGACCCCCAAATATGGCATAACTCCAAAGATTATCTCATAGTGCAAAAGAGATGTTGACCTATTCGATCCCACTAGTTCTTAAATCCTTAATGCTTTGTATTTAGTCCTCAATCCACAACACATTTTCATTATACTTAGTTCGAAGGCCCATGGCACAATAGCATGTGAAACCAAGTTATAAAAGCACTACTAGACCACCTCTTAGGCCTCTATGAGTTATAACACCATAGGCTTAAATACCATGCATTAAACGTTTCGCACCCATGGTCACAAAATCACACAAAACCAAGTCTAGGCTCTTTAACTTTTTCTATTAGACTTCCTTCTAGGATTAAACATTATGTGCGGACCCAAGTTGCACGCATTGGCCAATCAAAATCCTATCGAGATGTGTTGTAGCTTACAATGTAGTGCCTTCATGTCCTAGCACCCAACTAGACCATAGCAGCCTCCCTTGCACCTTTTTATTTCCTTCCAGGGTGGCTCTTATGGGTGACATACCCCAACCACTTTCTAGTTGATTCTCAACTCAGCTTTGTAACCACCACTGCATCCTACCACTTAGTTATATTAGGGGGGCCTACTTTCACTCTTTCGAATCCTTCTGGGGTCATAGGTCTGGGATGTTGTTTCCTTGTGGGAACCTATTGACGATGCCAGACCCTCCAATATTTAGGGGATATCCTTGATATGAAGTCCAAACTAGAACTCACACCATTTGGAATAGGAGTTCCAATAGTGGGTGGTAGCATAATGCCTTAACCATGGTAGCATGCAGAGGAAAGTATGATAAATTTAGGTGAGATCAAGTGTGCAACCCCACAGAGAGTCAAGTGCGATGCATGAAGGTTCTAACACATGGAGGGGAAAAGGAAGTGCACCCCTTAGGAGCTTGTAATAGTACGCAAATTGAAAGGAACAAATGGGAGGAATGACATCACAAACTAAAACGCATAATAGTCCACAAGTTAAAGTGACGAGAATCCAACAACAAGCATTCAACAATATTCATACCAATGCATACAAAGTAATTCATAAGCATATGCATAAGTTAAATAACATACATTTCCAATGCAACAAGAATAGTCCTACTACATTAACATATGCATGAAAGTGTGTTGGCTCTAATATTATTATTATAAGTGAAAGTTCCATACATACATACACAATTGATGACCACTAGCCCCAATAGTGGAACATTACTATCAAAAGCACCTGCTCCTCCAAAGAAGTATACTCACTCTACACTATGGAGAAGCCAAGGCTCTTCAAAATACTCTCAAGCCTTCTTTAAGCCTAAGCCTCGCCAAAAGCTTCGCTCCCAAAAGCCTCTTCTATGGGTTATGAGGTTCTATTTATAAGAAAGAGTGGGGTGACACTTGACATTCCCCTTTGTGACTCTTGACTTCCCTCATGACTCTTCAACTTATTTACTAAATGACACATTACATTACATGATGGCTTTTCATATTCCAATATTGAAACTTGGAATTTCACTTACAACATAATTACAAGTAATATTACATTTTCCACATGAACCAATATAAGACAAAATAGGCTAGAGACAACCTAACAAGACATAACACTAAGATTCTGGAGTTTGGGGAAATTCCAACTCAACAAAATCCACTTGGTGCTTCTCAGTCACATATCGGTGCCAAGTTTGGTACTATGTGATGGTGTCTTCCTGGAAGTGGACTCGTGCCACCATGGAATCCAAGTATATGGTCTTGGAACATGTATCCAACGAAGTCTGAAGCATGAGCAAAATGGTGTTGACCTTGACAGGACCACTAATGTACTTCTTCATGTTGTGTACGTTCAGCTTCAAGTCTTCCCTGATGGCCTCTCATCTTAGTTGCTCCATGTACTCATCGATATTTAGCTGGAATTGGTTCTTGGGTTTAGCTTGTATGGGATATTGATGGGATAAGGCGCTTTCTCACCATGACATCAAAACTATTGTACAACAACACATATTAGGCTTATATGTTGCCGATGAATTGGGTGAGTTGCTCATAGTTCTAGATCAACATTTGAAGCTTTTCTTTCTTCAACTCTACCTGTGGCTTCATCTTCTTTGCTAAGTCAAGAAAGGCCCCTTTGTACCTCATTTTCCACTCTTGTACATGGGTGATGGCAACATGTATGTTCTTGAGAGTTTGAACAAACGCTTTTCTCCATTGTTATAGGCCATGTGCAAAAAATTGCTTTGTGCATGGTGAAAAATCCATCATAAAGCTTTTGCATGGTATGACCAAGTGTTGACACTTTAGCAAGTATCACTATCCTCATTTCCTCCAATACAGAAACTACATTATGAGCTGATGATGAGAGTTGTTATGCCTCTTTCCTAGCATCTTTCATGTTCTTTGTGAGTTGTTCATTCTCAGCTATTAGATATTGAACATTTGAGCTTGTTTCTCCTGCATAGGCCAAGATGGCTTGGTAAATGTTACTTGGATGCTTCCTGGTGTCTGAAATAATCACCCTTTCCTTGACGAATGTAGGTGATGCATGATCATCCAAAGATTTCTTCCTCCGCGGATGTATAATATTCTTCTGCAAATTGTCAAATGCTAGATTGTACATATCCTTGAGCGAATAATCATCAAGGAGAACAACATCTCCTTTATCGCTCGGGGTTGGTTCTAAACCTGGAGGTGGTGGAGACTGAGGGATGACCCATGGTTCTCTTGAAATTAGGTCAATGTCTTCATTTTGTGGCTCTTGTTCCAACTCCATGTTTGTTACCTCAATCAATTTCTCATTATTTTGAGCAAACTCTCGATCCTACATTTGTTCACCTTCCTCCTCTACTAGTGGTTGTTCCGATTCTTCAACCTGTATGGGAATTTTTTCCTATGTCATCGTGCCTTGCCTTTGTTCTTATTCCTTCTTCTTCTTCTTTTCTCATTCTCTCTTCCTTGACTCTTGTTCTTTCCTCAACTTTTGTTCTAGTTACTACAGCCTCTACTTTTCTCTCTTCCTTAACTCTCCTCTCTTGATTCACTTCTCTCTCTTGTCCTTTGCTGTAGAAGTTGCCTGTGTGAAGATTGAGTATGTTTTCACAATGTAGCTTTATTCTCCCTCTATTCTCTCAGTAAATTCCTCTTTCCCTGATCTTGTGTGAGATTGTTGCCTTTTACTACTGCTCTTAGACTTGCTACCATTTTAGTGTTGACTTCTTTTCTATGAATAGTTGAGTTTCTACATATATTGGTAAGTTAATTGGAATTTTCTCAACTGATTCCTAGTATTCCTTTTGGTGGTCTCTCTTGAAGCATCTCCCTTTGGTGCCATGGTAACAATGAATATTGGAAATAACTACTTCACGAATGTGGTACATTTGGGAACAAAAAGGTGCTCATGGCAAGAAAAAAATAGCTCTTGCAAATATAACTTCACAACATCATCAAGCAACAATCAGGGCATATGATGATAGGGATTGTGAAATTTTCATTGGCAGGAGGGATTGACTAACTATGGGAATTGTGTGCTGCATAGTCCTAGTAGTCAGTGGGAAGCTTGATGACTAGAACTGCGCAATGCGTAGTTTAGTTTGGGCCAAGGTCTGGAAGAGACTGCACATTGCACAGTCTTAATGTCTAAGCTGAGAGATTGGATCCTAGAAATGTGTAGTGCACATTTGGAGTTAGGTTAGGCCATGCTCTATGCAATTCTAGAGGCCTGAGTCTCTAGATTATGTAGTGCAACCCGTGTATATTGAGATCCGGGAAAGGGGAACCTAGATGTTAGAAACTTATATATTACAAAGCAATGGAACACATAAAATATTGTAGAAATATAAACATAGAAAGCGCATAAAACAAGAGAGACACAGATATACGTGGTTCACCAAGTTTGGGCTACATCCACGTACAAACAACCAATCCTTCTTTTATTATATTATCCAGCAAACTGAAGAGATACAACCTACAACAGATCTGCTATAACTCCCTCTTCGCTCTCAATCTCCTCTCTTTTCCTCACTCAGAATACAGATCTACATAGAGACAATACATTTCCCTCATATATAGTGAGGGATTACCTTTTAGGGCAGAAAACCCTAAATTAAACATAACGTCTATCGTCAAATCTCCACCTAATGAACGACCCAGATTGACTATGAAATTACAACATTTTACTCTAGTTGTCCCCCGTGGAACCCCCCTGTAGCAAATATTTTATGGGTGGCGTTGCTGCCTCATTTCGAACTGGGGTCCAATGTGGCGATACCTTTGAATATAGAATATAATCAGGCTCCACACCCAACAATATCCCACTTGGAGACTGATTATAGCAACTCCACTACTTCTTCATTTGCTAGACAATGACTCCTCTTTAGATCTGGCTATTTCGCATCTTCTTCATCACACTTGAAGACCAATTGAAACTGAGCAGATTCTCATTTCCTCCCTAGTTACAAATTTTGTTAACATATCTGTAGGATTCTGGCTAGTGTGTATCTTTTCCTACTTCAAATGTCCATCTTTCAATGCTGACCATATGAAATGGCACTTGGGCTGTATATGCTAAGTCTTGGAATGAAATGCAGAGTTCTTTGCAAGATGTATGGCACTCTGGCTATCACTGTATAACCTGCGCAACTCCTGCTTCTTACCCAATTCATCTAGAAACCTTTGTAACCAAATAATTTCTTTACTAGCCTCTGTAGTAGCAACATACTCTACTTCTGTTGTTGAGAGTGCAACAACACTTTGCAGTTTTGAAACCCAAATGACAGTTGTTCCACCTATAGTAAATACATATCCTATAGTGCTCCTCCTATTATCTCTGTCACCTGCCATATCTGCATCAACATATCCCTATAGAACAATGTTTGAACCACCAAAGCATAATTCTTGATTTGTGGTACCTCTCAAATACCTGAGAATCCACTTCACCATCATCCAATGTTCTTTTCCTAGATTGTTCATGTACCTGCTTACAATTCCCACTGCATGTGCAATATGAGGCCTTGTGCAGACCATTGCATACATTAAGCTTCCAACTGCTGATGCATATGGAACTTTAGACATATGATCCATTTCTTCCTAAGTCTTGGGACACGCCTCCTTACTTAATTTGAAATGGCTAGCCAAAGGTATAGCAACTAGTCTTACATTCTGCATATTAAACCTTTTCAACAACTTTTTTATGTACTGACTTTGAGACAATGTTAATTTTCAATTCTTCTTATCTCTAGTTATTCTCATACCAAGGATTTGTTTTGCGGCACCCAAATCCTTCATTGCAAATGAGTTTGCCAATTTCCTTTTGAGCACATTTATTTCCTGCATGTTAGAACCCGCAACCAACATGTCATCTACATACAATAACAATATAATATAGCTGCCATCATTTTTCCTTCTGAGATAAACACAGTGGTCAGAGTGACATCTAGTATAACCTTGTTCAAACATAAACCTATCAAATTTTAGATACCACTGCCTTGGAGGCTGTTTTAAGCCATACAAGTTGTTCTTCAACCTGCACACTAGTTTCTCCTTCCCTTTTACCTCATATCCTTGTGGTTGCTGCATATATATCTCTTCCTGCAAATCCCCATGGAGAAAGGCTGTCTTAACATCTAACTGCTCAAGATGTAAATATTCAGCAGCTACTAGACTTAGAATAGTTCTAATTGAAGTCATTTTCACAACGGGAGAAAATATCTCATCAAAGTCTATACCCTTTTTCTGTGCAAACCCTTTCACCACAAGTCTAGCTTTATACCCTTTTTACCTCCATTTTCTTCCTTCAACTTGTAAACCCATTTATTCTGCAATGTTGTTTTACCTTTAGGCAACCTGAATAAGTCCCAAGTCCAGTTATATGCTAAGGAGTCCATCTCTTCTTTCATGGCTTGCTCCCACTTCTTCGTGGTTTCTACATACACTGCTTCTTCATAACATTCTAGTTCACGAGAATCAGTCAAAAATACATAATATAATGAAGGAGAGTATCGTTTAGGGTGTCTACTTATCCTGGTAGATCTTCTAACACCACTTTCAGGTGTTTGAGGTGCTTGTTGTTGTTGTGGTTGTTGCTCTAGTCATTGATCATTATGATTTTCAGGCACCATCACTTTTCCTGTGATATCGTCAAGCACTGTGTATTCTCTGTTTTCTTTTTCCTGTTTCTCTTCCTACAACTGATTCTTATACAAGACCTTTTCATTGAATATTACATCTCTGCTCCTAATGATTTTGTGATTTTCATAATCATATAAGCCATAACCAAAATCATTAACACCATATCCAATAAAGGTACATTTCGTTGATTTCATGTCAAGCTTTGTTCTATTTTCTTTATTAATGTCGACAAAGGCTTCACAATCAAAAGTCTTTAAAAATGAGTAATTTACCTTTTTACTTGTCCATGCCTCCTCTGGAATACCACCATCCAAGGAACTTGAAGGCACTCTGTTTATTAGATAAACAATGATGTATACAACATCTGCCCAAAATTGTAAAGGTAATCCTGCATGCAATCTCATGCACCTTGCACGCTCCATGATTGTCCTGTTCATCCTTTTTGACACACCATTTTCTTGTGGTGTTCTTGGAACTGTCATCTCTCTGCGAATTCCATTCTATGAACAGTAAATATAAAACACTTTGTTGCAATATTCACCTCTATTATTTGATCTGAGACACTTCAACCTTTTCCCTGTCTCATTTTCAACCAAAGCTTTCCATTTCTTGAAAGTATCAAATACATCAGATTTATTTCGAATACAATAAATCTAAGTTTTTTTGGTTGCATCATCAATAAAAGTAACATTATAACGACAGCCAACAATAGATGATACCTGAGCAGGTCCCCATACATCTGTATGCACAAGCTCTAGTTTTGCGCTATTCTTTTCTTTCCCAACTCTAAGGAATCTGACTCTCTTCTGTTTTCCATAAACACAATTCTCACAAAATTTTAAATCAACATGCATCAAACCTAACAACAAATTTCTTGAGTGAAGAATATGCATCTCCTTCTCACTCATGTGCCTGAGCCTATGATGCCACATTGTCGTAGCTTCTTGTGTAGAGGTTAAAGCATTAATAGAATTAGAAATACCACTGCATAAATACAAAGTACCAACCTTTCCTCCTTTCGCTATTACCAGGGATCCTTTAATGACCTTCCAAGTTTTATCTGTAAAAGTAGTTACGCAACCTTCACCTCCCAACTCCCCTGTTGAAATCAAATTTTTCTTCAGATTTGGAACATGGCTTACCTCCTTTAATGGCCACTGATTTCCATTTTTCTATTTTATAAAAATTGTACCCATGCCAATGATTTTATAGGGTTTATCATCACCCAATCGAACCTGTCCAAAATCTCCTTGAACATAATCATGAAAATGTTTCTTATTAGGTCTTGCATGGAATGAGGCCCTTGAATCTACCACCCAGGCATCAGTAATATTTTCTAAAGAAAGAATAAAAGCATCTTGCAACACATCACCTGTTACATTCACTTCATGATTAGTTTCTTGCTATGCGCCTCCTTCTTTTCCCTTTCGAGACTTGCAATCTTTCTTCAAGTGTCCTTTCTTCCCGCATTTCCACACACTATCCTCGATCTGGACTTGGATCTACCTTTTCTTGACTTACTGCGACATCCTAGGCTCTTTCCTCTTTCCATTTTTCTTCCCCTAGTCTCTGTAGTCAAAGCATTACCTGATGTCTCATCAGAGCTTTTTCATCACATTTCCTCACTAAGGATTGCACCAACAACATCATCAAAATTTAAAGTACTAGATCCAGAGACAGAATTACTAATGGCCATAACTAAACCATTCCAACTTTCTGGCAATGAGCACAAAAATAACAGAGCCCTAACTTCATCATCAAAATTTACCCCTATAGAACTTAACTGACTTGTAACTATATTAAAATCATTTCAATGATCAGCAATAGATCCACCTTCTGACATCTTCATATTAAATAAACGCTTCATAAGAAATACCATATTTGAGGCCAATGGCTTTTCATATAGTTTGGCCAATGTCGACATTAAACCCTTTGTTGTCATTTCCTTTGAAATATTAAACACTACCGACACTACTACGCACACCCGTATTGTTCCAAGTGCCTTTTTGTTGAGAATATTCCATTCTATGTTTGTCATACTCGTCGGCTTCTTTGCCTTTTCACTCAATGGTAGGTACAGATCTCTTTGATACAAATAATCTTCCTTCTGCATCTTCCACAGTTGGTAGTTTTGGCTATTGAATTTTTCGACCCTAAACCTACTATCTTCCACCATTACTCCCACTTGAACTAGGAACCCTTCTCTCCTACAAGTTTATCATCCAAATAGACCTTCGGCTCTGATACCAGTTGTTAGAAAATTACATATTATAGAGCAATGGAACACATAACATATTGCAAAAATATAAACATAGAAAGCACATAAAATAAGAGAAACACACATATACGTGGTTCACCTAGTTTGGCCTACGTCCACGTAGGAACAACCAATCCTTCTTTTATTATATTATCCAGCAAACTCAAGAGATACAACCTACAACAGATCTGCTGTAACTCCCTCTTCGCTCTCAATCTCCTCTCTTTTCCTCACTCAAAATACATATCTACATAGACGCAATACAATTCCCTCATATATAGCGAGGGGTTTCCTTCTAGGAAAAAAAACCCTAAATTAAACATAACGTCTATCTTCATATCTTCGCCTAATGAAAAACCCAGATTGACTACGAGATTACAACATTTTACAAGGCAATTTTACATCTATTCTTAGCTTCGGGGGCGCCACCCCCGAAACCCCCCACCAGGGGGGGGGCCTCCCAAAAGTTCGTAGCTGCCCCCCTTGGACCCCCCCTACAGCGAATATTTTACGGGCATTGTTGCCACTCCATTTCGAACTGGGGTCCAATGCGATGATACCCTTGAATACAGAAGATAATCAGGTTCCACACCCAACACTAGATGTGCCAAAAGGAGTGTGGAAGATAACCAGATCTGAAATATTGTGTGAAGTTGAGTGTAGTTCTAACTAAGTGTAGATGTATGCATGTGAAATGATTGTAGCAATTGATTAAACTGAAAATGAAGCATGTGAGGAGAGTCATCGCAACGGTGAAGTTGGTACAAAAAAAAAAAGAAAACTCATGTAACAACTGTGAAATGAAATATATAACTTGAATAAACACTTCTACAAGTTAAAATGCCAACAACTATGCAAAGAAACAAGTGGAACAACACTCACACAAGTCAAACCACAAAAAGCGACAGAAAATGTGACAAAAGATGACAAAAGAAAAACTCACCCAAAAAAGCGACCACAATACTCTGAAGGTTGCTTGATCTCCTTGGGAATGCTAGAGCCTAATGATCGAATGTACAAATGAGCTCTACAGGTGTCCATTACATTGAATTGAGCAAATTGGAATTTATGATGTGCATCCCTAAGATCAAGGACAAAAGAGACACTTGGTGGAAACTTCTAAGGATAGCAATGTGCCACCTTTGGGAAACTAATAGTAGATCCCTATATTTTTAGGATTCTTTTTGGCTTTTTTCCTTTTTTAGGAAAACTTCCATGCATTTCTAGAAAGATTGCATAGTTCTGGGAACGACTAGACAACTCTCTGTCTCATTCACCGCGCAGTATCTGAGCACAATGGGGTCTGCATAATTTGTTCACTCAGTGGCTCTAGGTTGCTCTCCTTTCTGTGCAATTTCCCAGTTCAAGATTGGCTTCCATTCAATATTGCATAATTTCTGAGCTCAAGGCTCACTAGAAATCATGACTATGCAATTCTCAACAGCAAGACTAGTTGCCCTAAAGAATTTCGTAGTTCTCTCAAGCAAGCCGAGAACTGTTAAGGGAATAACTCAGGAGATTGACTTGTGGGTTAGAAAATGAACTAAGTGAGTAAAAATAAGCCAAGATGAAAATAATAAGGCTCAGTTGAAGCACAAGTACCCGGATCAGTGCAAGATGAGTTTTTGTGGTTTAAAATAAAGATTCCAAAATCGAAGCATAAGAAAATTTTTGAAGGGTTTCATATTTGAACAAATCAACATCCAACATGGATGTGTTGTTCTCCACATGTGGCTGGTGCCTAGTGAGCCCAAAGTCTTTTCCTACATCCCTTTCTAAACCTGTTGGGCTGATTTCATGTTTACATCAACAATGGCAAGCAGAGTCTCCTTAGTGGTGACACATATCACCCACATCTGGCCCACTTGACCACCTGAAAAATGCCAAAAACACATGCCACATGTCCCTTGTGATAACATCATGTTGACATCATCATGCCACTATGTTTTCCATGCCATCAACATGAGCCAATAATATCGCACCCTCTTTGTTCTCTTAGGATTTCCTTTGTTAAATTTAAGGGGTCTTGGGCCTTATTTCTTTGCTCCATCCATTACCTCATCATCCCAGGTCTTCACTTCTACATTTATTTGCTCCATCAATCGCCTCATCATCTTGGGCCTTCACTTTTGCACTGCACCTTTTCTCTTCTAGGGAAGGACCTCTAGGATGATGCGGTTGTGGGAACTCCACTTTGTAGACTTCCACCAATGAAAGGCCTTTACCACCACTCACATCCTCCCGGGCTTGTCTCATATTGGTGCAACACTTGCACACAGATTTGAACCATCTCGGGAAGAGCTCTGTGGATTACGTGTCCCAAGTTGGACCTCTTCTTTCCTACTTCACCAATTAATGCTCTGGTTTCCTGCTCTGCTGCTATGTAAACTACAATGCATCTCTGCCTAGGAATATATCATCTCATGCTGCAACACTTGCATGCAATTTTCAACCATTTGGGGAATAACTACCACCAAGGTGAGTAGTATCATTGGGACATTCATCGACCAATAAAAACCCATCTTGCTGCTTCACTGTCTAGTCAAGTTTGCCCAAACCTTCACATAGCTCCTCACCATGGCATTTAGTAAAAACGACAAACTTGGTCACCACTTTCTTCCTTCTCCATATTTAGAGTTGCAACTTTAACCTTTTGGGGCACTAATCTTTGACTCACAATAACTTCAGATCTAGGGAGCCATTTGTAGGCTTCAATGTACCATTGGAAAGATCTTTTCGAGCATTGTCTAATTATGTTATTTCCAAGAGGATATGAGGTGATGTCCAAAGGAACAAATTCATTTAAAGATGAGACTGCCAACCATCATAGGTATAGGATTTTATCTTCTTACCTCACCTTGCTACTATAATGGTTCTCTACCAAGGAATGCAACATCAACGAGACTCCCTTTGAGTACATCAATGCTATCCTAGTTAACATCAATGCCAACACACTTGCTCCCATGTGCCATCCTACCAATGCCAACTATACAACACTGTCTACACTCTCTAAACATAAAATATCTCTAGAAATAGATGGAATGGAAATAAAAAATCAATTATTTCCTTTTCCCTTACAAAATAAGTTTTGTGGGTTAATGAGTTAGGGTTTTTCTTTTCATTATAAATTTTGGGGAAGAAACAAAAAACAAAAATAGAGTATTTCCATTAAAATCCCTTGAATTCCTTGAGGATGATTTTCCCAACATTTTTCTCAATCTTCCCTCAAAATATATCTTCTACTAACTCAATTGTTGTTTGAAATACATAGCATGGCCTAAGTTGGTTGTGGGGAAAAAAGGTCTATGTGGACTTAAAAATAGGCACTAACACTAATACATGTGGGTACCTATGCACACATTCCTTTCTTTGCTAGTTGAGTTGGTCTTTCACTTAAGGATTCAAGGGTTTCTATGACACTTAGGAAAGCCCCTCTATGAAGCACACATGTAGCTTCTTGAGTGAGTGTGAAAAGGCATGCATCTTCTTGCATGAGTATATTCTTTATGGCTCTATTACCACTTTTGAAGACATAATTTTCTTGTTAACACCTTAGCTTTTTTTAGAATACTAAGATCAAATAAAAAAAACTTTAAAATAATAAAAAAAAAAACACAAATATTAATAAAAAACAATTATATAAATATAACGAATAAGAAAAAAATAAAAAGTATAATAACAATAAGCCCAATAAAAATTAAATAATAAATATTTTCTTTGCCAATTCAAAATACTTTCTTGTCACTTTAAAACAATCCTATAAAAAAAATTAATTAAAAATTAAGAATACTTGTTGATACATTTTCTTACCTATAAATAAAATGTTTTAAAACGATCACCTCCCCACATATGTTAAACAACATATATATTAATTACAGTTTGAAATATCCTCCTATAAAAAAAATACAAATTTTTTTAAGATAAAGTTAAATTTAATTTAAAAAGACAATTCAATATTATTCTTTAAATTATTAGAACATTTTGCTCATGAGGTCTTTAGGGCTTCAGAATCTGTGCTTTTCAGTTTTATTATACAAATAATTGGAACACTATACAAATAATTGGAACACTACTGTTATGTTAATAATAATATGGAGCTCTTGTGGTCCATATTATTTGTTTAGCTAAGTAGACTACTTAGCTAGATTGCGTGTCAATCCATTTTAATGGATAAACTTAATGTTTAGCACATTGCATAATCTTCAACATGCTCAGGTAGATCTATATGAAAATGAAAAGTGCTGAGAATGAAAGTTGGCCCTTTTTGAAAAATATATCATGATAAGGAAATAACAAATTGATAAGGGAGCCACCCTGAATCACTCTTTGTCGGCTCTCTCTTTATTGTACTCCACGATACTGCAATAAAGGGAGCCACCATGAATCACTGCGTGTCGTGACTCTCTTTATGGTACTGCCATTTTTTTAGAAAAGGTGACAGAGATATTTCGGAAAAGATGATAATGATGTCCATACATTGCGGCGGGGGCAAGCGAGATCCAAAGGTACGTTGTATCCAAACCAACCTTAAGTAAATTGCAGATATGGGCTGGTTAATTGGATAGGGTACATATTTATGGGATTTCCAAATATTCAAGGAATCTGCAATTTACTTAAACTTATTCGATTTAGTTATACAAATCTGATTTCATGCACTGCTGTGATTGCCATCAATTCTAAAAACTATATTATATCAAATCTGATTTCACCATACAAAATCTGATTTCATGACAATGCTGTGACAGGCAAAGCTGCATTGTATCAATCCTATTGCATTGTATCAATCCTATTAAATCTGATTGGGCTAAGATGCTTATTTTATAGTCTAGTGTTGTTGTAAAGCTACTGTATCAAATATGATTGAGTTAAAAGATCTATTCTACAACCCTATAATGTGAATAACTATACAAACTTTTAAATAATATAAATTTATAAAAAAATTTACACTTAAAGAAGTTGGATGTTTCTAGACTCATATTAGATCTGTAATTATAATGCATATACACTGATTTTACTACCAATCTTTTTTTAAAATGTGGTTTCTTAAGAAATCAGTGACTACTGCTTCACTTCTAATTGCTTTCGACTACTGAAAAGTAATTCACAGGGTGTCACTTTTACTGGTTTAACCGCTAAGTCTAACTTTGAAAGTGGGGAAACAATTAAGCACATAACACGTCAATAACAAAATTGCTTTAACAATAAATATTGGACAATTTGCTTGTGGATGATAAGGGGTGGAAGCTCTCTTAGTGACTTCCACCTATCCATTTGCTTGTGGATGATAAGGGGTGGAAGTTTTGTGCTTGATCATGTGATGAGCGAGTAGGTCTTCAATCAAGTTAGAAGTAAACTCACTTCCTTGATCTGTGACTAACTCTCTTAGGTAACCGAACTTGTAGAAGATATTCTCCCTCAAAAACTCAGCCACCTTTTCGTGGAGAATGGTTATAGCAGGTACCTCGGTCAGAGAGCTTTCCTCAAGGCTGCCAAGAACTCTTTAACTAAAAGAGAACCGAAAGAGCGGGTCCCAGGTGTCCATCTTCCTTTTGTTCACGGGACCACTCATAAGATTTCCAGGATCCTTAAGAGGCACAATGTCCCCTCGACCTTTAGACCCCTCATCACCATTCGTAAATCCCTGAGGTCTGTAAAGTATCCTATCAACCCCAAAGACATGAAAGGGGTTTATATTATTCCTTGTTCCTGCGGGACCCCCTATATTGGTGAGACAGGTCGCTCCATTAATCAGATAATTAGTGAGCATGCTGCTGACTTGAAGCATAGAAGGACCAAGTCTTCCGCTTTAGATGAGCATGCCGAAAGTACTAAACATCATGTTTGCATAGAGGAGGGGAGTGTTATCACCAGGGTTTCACAGTTCCATCACCGAAAATTTAGGGAGGCCCTTGAGATTGAAAAGAGGCCTAACAATCTCAATCTCAATCTCAATATAGAGGATGGGTGGAAGATAAGCAGTTGTTGGATCCCTGCCCTCTCTTCATAGGATTGGATTTTTATTTATTTATTTTTATTTTGTTGTATTTTAAGATTTTTTTTTTTTTTTAAGTGTATATGTTTTTTGGATTTTATTTTATTTAGG
>APFE030646798.1:81984-112579 GCA_000404065.3 Pinus taeda
AATTATTTTTAACTAGCCATGAATTTTAATTTATATATCTTTAACTAATTTAACTTCTTACCATAAATTAGAAGAAAATAAATTTACTTATTTCCAATAATAATATTATTAAAAATAATAAAATTAAATTAAGGAATAGAAATTTGACTTGGGTCCTTTGGTCAAAATTAGTCGTTAATCTAGCCGTTGGAGTCTCTGCTCAGACTATTCAACAAGCTAAGCTAGATCGATTTCTTAAACATGTCCTGGCGATGAACCACACTGGTTGGTTCGAAACACGTCGACAAATGAATTCTTATGTGATTTACACTGAAGAATCTCTCAAAAAAACCTTTTCTACTGTTGTTGCCTTGATTGCCTTTGTTTCTGCCCACTTTGTCAGGTAGTCCGTGCACACAATGATGTAAGACTTTTGGTTTGAAGGAGTGTTGATAGGACCCACAAAGTCCATGCCCCACTTCTCAAATGGCTCGAAAGTCACTTGAGGTTGGAGGGGCATTTCATCCCTAGGAGTCTGCTTTCCCATCCTTTGAAAGCGGTTCTTTTTGCTGCAAAGTGGTCCCCACAGGGCCCATCATGATAGGTGAGGAGGATGTCAAAAAATTCCTCCTCTCTGACACAATGCCTCCAAATCTGATCTGGGCCAAGTTTAAATAGGTTACCCCCAATCCATGTGAATGGGGTGCTTTTCCTCACGATCTTGCTCTTCTCCTTTGAGGATAGGTGTGGTGGGAACTGTGCCGAAACTAAGTAATTTGCTATATTAGCAAACCATCGAGAGAGTACTAAAATAGCAAACAGGTGTTCATCTAGCATTTGATTGTCCACCACCCCTTCTTCACCTGCAGACAAATCTAATCTAGACAGAAAATCAACAACAACATTTTCCTTACCTGGATTATCAACAATGGTCAAATCAAATTGCTGTAATAAAAGTAACCATCTAATGGTACGAGCATTTACATCAGCTTTATTCATTAAATATCTAATTGCAGCATGATCAGTTTGTACGAATGTCTGATAACCAGCGATGTAGTGTTTGAACTTGTTTAGGGAATGGACTACAATGAAGAGCTCTTTCTCGGTTAGGGTATAGTTTAATTATGCCTTGGACAGGTTTTTACTAACAAAATATATGGCATATGGTATCTCCTCTTCAACTTGTCCTAAGGTTGCTCCTATGGCTTTGTTCGAAGCATCTGTGTGAATGTGGAAAGGTAGGGCCCAGTTTGGACCTCTCAAGATTGGTGCAGTTACCAACTTACTTTTCAATGCATCTAGAGCCTCTTGACAGTTGTCAGTCCACATGAACTCAACATCCTTCCCCAAAAGACCAAATAACGGAGAGGCTAGCTTGCTAAAATCTTTAATGAATCTTCTATAGTACCTTGTTAAGCCTAGGAAACTCCGAAAATCTCTTACCTTCTGAGGAGGTGGAACCCTTTGGATGATAGCAATCTTGTTGGGATCCACCTGTAATCCTTGCTGAGAAATTGTATGACCTAGCACAGTCCCTTCAGTCATCAGAAATTCACATTTTTCTAGACTGAGGGACAGGTTCATTTCAATACACTTGGTTAAAACTTTTCCCAGATTAATCAATGTTCTTGAAAGTTGGACCCATAAGGAGTAAAGTCATCCATATAGATTTCCACCAAATCATGAACCAGTTCAGCAAAGATGCTTAGTACTGCTCTTTGGAAAGTGGCAGGAGCATTACATAACCCAAAGGGAAGGATCTGATAGGCAAAGGTACCCCATGGACAAGTGAAAGTGGTCTTATCTTGGTCTTCCGGGCTGATTTGGATCTAATTATACCCGCTGAGCCCATCTAGGAATGAGAAGAACTTCTTCCCTGCCAGCCCATCTAACACTTGATCTATGAGAGGTAAAGGGAAGTGGTCCTTCTTGGTAGCTTTGTTAAGTTCTCAATAATCTACACAGATTCCCCACTTCCTGTTTTTCTTGGGCACAAGCACTAGAGGAGAAACCCACTTGCTGTCAGAGATGGGGTAAATGAATCCTACATCCAACAACTTTTACAATTCTTCTTTGACAATGTCCTTAAGGGCTGGATTCATTCTCCTCTGAGGCTGCCTGACTGGTTTACAATCCTCTTTAATGTAAATGTGATGGGTACAGACTAGAGAGTGGACTCCTTTCATCTCCTTATAGCTCTAGGCAAAAGCATCCAAATGGCGGTTCAATAAGCTACACGGCTCCTCTTGAGAGGGGGATAGGGATGAGTTGATCTTCAAGGTTCTTTCAGGGCTGAATTCCACATTCTTAACATGGGGGGAAGGTCAGATCAGCCACACAGAAATCCACTAAAGCACTGGCCTGAGTGTCTTCCACCAACTCTTCTAATGGTAGTACGCTGGGAGGTGGATCCTGAATCAAATTCTCAATAAGGTCATCCTCGGTTTGAGGACCTCCCCTGGTGGCTTCCACTCTACACACTGGTGAAGAGTAGACCTCATCCTCATCTTCCTCCTCCAACCAAAGAGGTAAGTCATGTTCTGGCAGAGGCTGGGCAAGAGGATATAGGACTAGCTACTTGGACATATGCCCATTATTGATGGTCATGCTCCTAGCTCGATAAATGATGTAAGCATCTGCAGTAGCTAACCAAGGCCTTCCCAAAATGAGGGGGTATCCAGTGAGTTTTTCCTTTGGCTAAAGGAGCAAGAAGTCCACAGGGTACTCCCAAGAATCAACAGAGACCATGACATCTTCCACAATCCCTTCAGGGGTCACGGTGGAGCAGTTTGCTAACTATAGTACTGTCGAGGTCTTTCTTAGGGAACTCTAAAGGTTGGGTTTGAGCATAGTGTCCCTGGTCATCACATTAATGGCAGCCCCTAGATTAATCAGGATGTGGGGGATTATGGTGCCATTGATGTGGACATCAACTACAAGACTCCAAGGGTCCAGATATTTTGGACAAATTACTTGTCCCAACATTAGTTCGGATAGTTGTCCTATGACATTCATAGTTGGGGCATCTCTCTTGCACCTGCCTGGGTGCCTAAAACACTTCTCTTTAAACAATTTGTTGTACATTGGTACATCTTTTATGGCCTGGAGAAGTGGTATTTTCACATATAACTGTTTAAGCTCACCCAGAAGTTCAGTATCTTCTGGGTTTGGTTGCGTGGTTCCAGTTAGTCTCTTAGGAAGGGGTGGAATGGCTTTGGGTCCACTTTCTTGTTTCTCTTCCTCATCCTCCTTATGAGGAGGTTGGCTATCTCGAAGGACCTTCCTAGATCATAGGTTGATCTCCTGAATCTCCACAGCATAGGTAGGGCATGTTGTCTCTCCAGTATATACCTGCTGGGCTTATGTGTTATTGGGGTTTAGGTTTGGTTGGGCAAGCATCTAGGGTTGTCTCAGAGGAGCAGGAGGTAATGGTTGTGGTTGAGTAGGTGGTGGAGGCAAAAATGGAGGGAGGAGAGTTGTACTGGGGCCTCCACTCTTGTTGAGGTGCATTCCACTAAGGTTGGGACTGAACATAAGAATGAAACAAATGAGCAGTAGGTTGAGTATGGTACTGAGATGGATATGACCAAGGAGGGGGTGTGGACCAAGAAGGATGAGTAGGGGGACCCCAAGAAGCTATGTGAGTGGATTGGTTGGGGTGTAATAATTCTAAGATGCCCCTTGCATCCCCTGCTGGTAAGGTCTGGATCCATATGGCCTCCTTTGGTTTAGGAAGTAGAACAGTTCAGTGGCTCCTTCAGTCCCTTGGTACATAGCTTTAAGTCTGGGTAAGGTTGGGCACTAGTTTGTAGGGTGGTCTTCCTCACAAATGAAACATACCTATACTGAGTGCAATGGACACTCGTTCTGAGGATGTTTCCTTGTACATCTGGGACAAAAGATGGCCAAAGCCGTCTCAGCTTCCTCTTTCTTCTGTTGGATTCAGAAAGTATCCAGTTGCATGGAAATGGTCTGTCTCATCTCACTTTTAAGGTCTTCCATCTGATTTGTAAACTCATGTTTGGAGAAGGTGGCACTGGCTACGAGCTGTTTCACCCTACCTCTTTTCCGGGCTGCCCTAGAATGGTTTCTAAACACAGTCTTTATGTCATCATAAGGTAGTTGGTAGATGTCTCCCCCAGCCAACAAATGGAGAGTATCTAGAAGGTCTTTAGGGATTCCTCGGAGCAGAACCAACTTCAGAGATTTGAGGTCCAGTGTGCACTTGGCCCTTTTATAACTGAGTTGGAACCTTTCCTCATAATCTTCTAAAGACTCATCGCTTCCCATGGTCATCTGAAAGATTTCTCCCTTCATTTCCTTTGACCTACAATAATCCTGGTATTTGTTGTTAAAGGCTTGCTGCATCTGAGCCCAAGTTGTGATACTGTTTCCAGGTAACCCCATGAACCAGTGTAGTGCTGCATCCTTGAGGGTAGAGGGAAAGAGTTTCAACTTCTACTCATATTCTACATAGTCATAGGTTCGACAAAGGACAACAAACTCAAACAAGAAGGTATCAGGGTCTTCAGTGGTTAATCCATGGAAGTGAGCTAAGGCTGAGGGACTTATGTTTTTCATTTTTGTGTCCCCATTGGTCTCTCGGATCGGAAAAGCACCTTCTATTCTCTCCTCATCACCTATGTCATTCCTGTGTTCGGCCATGGCCTCAGGAGGAATGTTTTCTTTCTCTTCTTCTGTTAGAGGATCTTCGTGTATCTCTGGAGGTTCACTGCCACCGAAGAAGAGAGAAGGGTGACTCAGTGATCTGGTGGGGGTGTTGGGTAAGAATTTTTCTGAATTGTCTCTATATCTACGAAGCATGAAATGAAATATTTTTGGTTTATTTTTGGTTTTCTCTACTTGTACCTGGAAACCTGAAATTGATTGAACAACAAATTGCAACTAACTAAAGTAAACTTTGCTGGAAGTGAAATTGTAGAATTGAAATGCTAATCTACACTTGCAGAATTCAAATTTCGAAATTGAAATGCTAATCTACGCTTGCAGAATTGAAATTCTAGTCTAGGAAAGTAGGAAATGTCTAACTACTTTTGAAAAAATGAAATTGCAGAATGGAAATGAAACAACTACTCTACTCTTGTTGAAATAAACTACTTAACAGAAGGTTGCAGTAGAAAATAGAAGAAAAGCAGTAATCACAAGTACTCTGACGCTTCCCTGGCAACAACACCAAAAAGATGGTAGGCTCCAGTATTGCAGCAATTATGATGCAACTCCTGGGACTCCCTTCTTTACTTTTATCAACCCAATTGTTCATAACAAACTTGGAAGTGACGGTGCTATATGCACAAGTACTAGCTCTTGCCATAGGCTGTCACTTGATTAGCTGGCACAAGTCTGCTAGGAGCTGAAGCCAACGTTTATGAGCTCTTAGAAGAAGCTTTTAACTATGATGGATGAAAGCTAACTCAAAAGAGGCTAATCTACTTGCACAAAGAAGCTAAAAGATAAAAGGAAATGCAAACCCTAACAAACCCTAGTTTTACTAGCTAACCCTACTGGTGCAAGAAAAGAGACGAAAGCGGTGGAAATAGATGGCATTGACTTTTGGAAAGGTAAATTACATGTGACTAAGCTACTTCTAAAGTAAAATCTGGAAAAAACATCTTTTTGCATTTTTGAGTAATTTTGCAGAATTATTATGCATGTGCTTTAACGATTTTTGACTGTGGAGAGGTTGATTGGTGAAAGGAAATGGAATGGGAACTTGCAGGAGGTTGGGAAGGTGAGAAGAGGGTCTAAGGAGGTTGGGAAGGTGAGAATAGGGTCTAAGGGGTCCTTAGCACCATTCCAAAGAGTTTCACAGCGATTAGATCTCAAAAAACTGCTCACGTGAACTTCTACAGGAAGTCTGTAGGGGTTCTACAGGAAGAGCCGAAAGAGGATTTTAGAGGGTTAATGGTGGAAAAACAATGGGAAAGTGGAAATGGAGGTTGGATGAGGATGTGAAGGGGTCCAGGATTTGGTAAATGAGGCTAAGGAGTGATGAAGGTGGTTGGATTCGTTCAAGGATGGAAGGAGCGACACTGCACAAGAATGTAGGAATTAGGGCAAAGTGGAAAAGTGTGGCAAATGAAGGGTAGGAATCTTGGATTAGGGGTGGGATTAGGCTGTATGATGGAGGAAGGATAGGAAAGGATGTATTACAGGTGTACTACACACTATTTTCCAAAACTGATTGAACAAAGGCTAAGAAAACTAGATATCTATCTATTTTGACCTAGTTTGACCTAAAACTAGAAACATGATGAACAGAAGTTTATAGACAAAAAATCATGCAAGATAACTATGGAAAATAAGCAATAATAGATCTAAACATTCAAGTACAATTGGTATCAACTTTTCCAACTAAAAATCTAACACTAGCAATTGCATTGAAAGGCAAAAAGAGTGTTTTTGTGGCAGCAAGTATGCCTTAGTCTCAGCTCATGGTCCCAAGGAGGGAGAGATGAGATCAAGGATTGCTTGATGGCCTTTTTGTAGATCTTTTCCTTTACCAAACTGTCAAATCAACCTAAGTAACAAAACAAGATTTTAACCTAAATAGCAGAAATTATTCTATGAATGCAGCAAAGACACATAAATGTACACAAAGGAGGTACTGGCACTTGGGTTGGGCCCAACCCCAAGAGCTACAGCCTCCTACGAAATATCAGAGCTGGTACAAGTTGAAATTTATCTCCATTACTCAAAAAATAATCATGTCACAAAACTATTTGCAACAAAAGCTTGAAGTTGAGCTGAAATGCAAAGTTGCACTCAAGTGCAAAAAAAATTGTTCAATGGCTAACCTACTAAGGCTTGAAGCCTTCCTACTTATGCACTACGAGGACACCCAACAACCCTCCTCAACTTTAGGTGCTTCGCTGCTCAACACTGCAGTTAATAAGCCACTTCACAAAATTTTCTCGACTACCCCTTGAAATCATCTTTGGTGGGTTGTTGAACTCCGAGTTGATGACAGAGAACTCGAGGAAGGGGTCATTTAGTGTTGGAGGCACCCTTCCTACGAATCCTCAGCCTTGTTCCTTCGTATTTGGTTGTCAACTGACTCATAAATGCTTGACCTTGGTCCAAAAGATGTCCATAAATCTGCAATAAACACGTATTAGACTTTGTGGTCAAGTGACTATTCTCATTCATTCAATTAACATAAATATATTCAAAAGCATGCATAGAACTATGAGGAATGGTGGATTAATTGATAATAATAGGAAAAATGAGCCCAATAAGTTACCCATTTTTGGGGCTCATCAGGGATCCACGTGGCACGAATCTAATTTTTTTAATTTATTAAAAGTAATGGACCATTTTACTATATAAAAATTTCTTATATATAAATGAATGTTATAAATAATAATGAGGAAATTATCATGGAGGAACATATTAGAATTAGAATGATCTCAAATCCCTAGGAAATTCGGGGCGAGGAGCCACGTGGAACAAATATAATTTTTTAAATTTATTAGAAGTGAATGCAACCTAAAACATTCTTTATACACTAAAATCACTGATAAGCATTAAGACTAAGAATATGTTGAGAAAATTCCCTTGAGAATCAATACGAGCCCTCAATTAAAAAACTAAATAAATAATCCAACAGATTCTCATCCACCTTAACTTAAAATAAGGAGCTTTCAACAATAGATCCCTTGGGTTTATAATCATGGTCATCCATGGTCCACAATCATCCAATGTCAAAATGTGCCAAAGGTTGTTTCAATATGAAAATCAACCATGGTAAACCATGGTCCAACATTGCATTGCGAGAAAGGTACTCTCAGCATGAAAATCAATGATGTAAAACATGGTCAACCATGTTTATTTTAGGATCTATAATATTTATCTTAGGGTTTTTGTACCTTGGGTTTATAATATCTATCCGTTGGGTTTAATATTATTCCCTTAGGTTTATAATCTCTTGGGTTTTTAGTATTAATCCCTTGGATTTGTAATATCAATCCCTTGGGTTTATTAATCTAAATGCTCATATTCCAAGGGTATAATATTATTCCTAGGGGTTATAATATTAATCTTTGGTTTTAATATAAATCTATTGGGTTTATAATCATGTTCAACCATGGTCTAACGTCACATTGCGACAAATTTTCTTAATATGAAAATCAACCAATGTCGTATTATGACAAGGATTGTATCAATATGGAAATCAACCATGGTCAACCATGTTCCAACATCACATTATCACAACCATGGTCATCCATGGTCAATCATGGTCCAATGTCACATTGTGACAAAGATTGTCTCAATATGGAGATGAACCATTGTCAACGATGGTTAGCCATTGTCCAATGGTGCATTGTGCATTGTAATAAAATTAATTAATTAATTTTATTGTTACATCGCATTGTGACAAAAATCATCTTAGTATGGAAATCAATGATGGTAAACCATGGTTAACCATGTTTATTTTAGGGTTTATAATATTTATCTCTTGGTTTAAATATTATTCCCTTGGGTTTATAATATCTTGTGTTTTTTATATTAATCCCTCCGGTTTATTATTCCCTTTGGTTTATAATATCAATCCCTTTGGTTTATCAATCTAAGGGCTCCTATTATTCATAGGCTTTATAATATTAATATTTGAGTTTACAAACATGGTGAACTATGGTTCAATATCACATTGTGACAAATATTTTCTCAATATGAAAATCAACCATGGTCAACAATGTTCCAACGCCGCACTGTGACAAGGGTTGTCTAAAAAATGGTTAATCATAGTCAACCATGGTCAATAAGCATGGTCACATTATGACAAAAATTGTCTCTTGGTCCAATGTCACATTGTAACAACCATGGTCGTCCATGGTCCATGGTCCAACATCACATTGTGAAAAATATTATCTCAATATGGGGATCAACCATAGTCAACGATGGTCAACCATTTTCCAACGTCACATTGTGACAAAGGTTGTCTCAATATGAAAACCAATCATGTTTAACGATAGTCGAACGTTGCATTGTGAACAATATTGTGTCAATATGAAAATAAAACATGGTCAACCATGTTTATTTTATAGTTTAAATGGTATATTACATGGTTTATTACACTCCTCCACTCCCATGAGTCACCATACAATCTCACTTTGCGGCCATACCATACCATACAACACTATGATTATGCAATACGATACATCGTCGTGGTTGCACTACGCACAACATTCCTCCCACCACCTCCTTAGTATACATTGACACTCCTCCCCAGTATAATACCCTCCCCATATATCCCCTCCCCCATATAATATCCTCCCCACATACAACCTCTCCCTTATAACAACTCCCCCAAATAATACCTCTATTCAATAAATCTCAGATTGAAATGTTTACACCAATAGTGCATTTTTGCACGAGAATTGAAATTTCTTTCCACCATAAGTACAATTCTTTTGCAGTATACATTTTTGAAAGCATTCATTGATATCTATTGTTGGAGTAGTTCTCTCTGGGAAAGAGAACTATCCTGAATGGTCGTGGAAGGTAAGACACACTCTCATTTTCAATGAGTTGTGGAGAGGAGTTTGTATAGGAGAAGGAGATAATAAACCTAAAAATCCCACCTCAAATAAGGAGATAGCCATTTGGGAAAACAAGAATGAAAATGCATATGCCTTGATTGTAGCATCTGTAAATGAAGAGGTGAGTTGCCATATTTCACCATCTTCAAATGATTTTGAATCCTTAGATAAATTGAAGGAACTCTATGATTCACACTTTGAACATGAAGTTGTTCAACTAATGATTAAATTGTTGAGTCTTGAATTGAAAAGTTATGATCCTCTTAATTTAGCATCAGAAGTAAGATCTATTATGCATGATATCAAAACCATTGGTGTTCAAATAAACATTACTCTCATAGCTTATCTCAAGGCACTATATCCCGCTTATTCAAATTATATTGAGTCATTGAAAGCAAATGGAAACCTCAAGGAGATTAGCTTTGACTCCCTTGAGAAGAAGTTTGTTGAGAGAGAAGGCTTCTCGGAAGAAAACAACTCCTCAATCTTCTGAACAAGTTATGTTCCTTGCACATAGAGAGGAGAATCATGCTAAAGATTCTTCTAGAGGAAGAAGTGGCCGAAGAGGAAGAGGAAGAATAAATTTTAGAGGTAGGGGGGTAGACATTTCCAATGCGAAAAGTCTAATATTCATTTCATACATTGCAATAGAGATGGACACGTTGAATACACATGTAAATTTCCTTGGGATAGAATTGAGCAAGAAAGAAATGAAGCCAAAGGTAAATCCCATGACAAAGAGAAAGGTAAAGCACCCAAATCCACTCATTATCTTATGGCACAGTGTAATATTGGAGTAACTGGAGACTTGCTTAATGCTTCACTTACTTCTTGGAAAAATGATTGGTTTCTTGATTGAGGAGTAACTTGCCACATGACCTTTAGAAGATATTTATTTGAAGAATTTACTCACAATGTTGATGGATCAGTATACTTTGTAGACAAATCAAAGCTCAAGCCATTAGGGATAGGCACCATGAGGCTCAAATTGCATGTCCTTCCAAAGACTCTTCTACATGATGTTCTATACCTCCTAGAGATGACGAGAAACTTTTTGTCTTTGGTCCACATCTGCCAGAAAGGACACTCCATTCATATGTTTGATGGAAAGGTTTAGGTCACAAAAGAATCAAATCACTCACTTGTCATGATGGGGATAGAAGAAGAAAGGCTTGTCAAGCTTCAAGGCACCTTTGCTCCTGCACAAAACTTCTCATACAGTTCTCATTATGATGAAGGTACAATTCCATAAAGTCTTCTATCGCATGCTAGATTTGGACACTTTTAGTATGACAACCTTGGCTTCTTGAAGAAAATTGGTGTTACTAGTTTGCCTACAATTCCTAGGAAACTTAAGCGATGTGATGCTTGTATTCAAGGAAATCATAGAAAATAGTCTTTTCATGATTCTCATTCCACAACACATAGAAAACTTGAACTTATTCATTCAGACTTGTTTGGCCCGATGCTTATTCCTTTTGTAAATAGAAGTAAATATATGATGACATTTATTGATGAGTACGCCAGAATGTGTTGGGTTTATTTATTGAAGAAAAAATATGATGCTTTTCAAACATTCAAGAACTTCCATGCATGGATTGAAAATGATGCACAATCTCATATTGGCTCTATTCACACTGATAATGGAAAATAATACACTTCAAATGAATTTTAAAACTATCTTCACTAGCATGGGATCAAACATCAAACAACTGTGCCTTATAATCCCCAACATAATGGAGTAGCTGAAAGAATGAACAGGCCAATCTTAAATATGGTACATTCCATGATGTTTTTCAAGAATGTAAAATTGATGTTTTGAGTTAATGCAGTTATATGTGCTATGTATGTAAAGAATAGGTGTCCATTTAATGCTATTAGAAACAAGACTCCTTATGAAATGTGGTGTGGCCACATTCCTTTGATAAAGCATCTCAGGATTTGTGGTTCCACCTATTATGCCTAGATACCTAAGGAACAAAGAAACAAACTTGTTGCAAGGAGTCATAAGTGTATCTTCTTGGGGTATTCAAATACCTCCAAAGCATAGCGTCTCTATGATGAAGTTCATAAGATTTTTTTTTGTATATAGAGATGTGATCTTTCTTGAATCTTCCCAGGTTGAAAATTTTGTTGAGCGACAACTTGACTGCTTGGATAGATTCAGACATGCAGAGTCATTTCAAGAATTTGATAATAAGATTCCACATCTTGAAGAGGGGATTCCTATATTGGATTAATCTGTGGAATCTTCTTCTGGATCACTCTCTCCCCAAATGAAGCTCCAACCACTAATGACAATTTGAGTGATGTGATTCACATAATTGGGAGACTCAATATTCATTCTGTCACAACTTAGTCAACTGAGCAGCCTAGGCCATCTCAAAAATGTCCTCCAAAATGGATGACGAAGGCACTTGAAAGTATTAATCTTGATGAGGTCGAAAAGATGGGAAGAATAAATCCAACCAGGAAAAATGAAGGTGTTGTAGATGATTTTGATTCACTTGTTGATATGGATGTTTCTTATGATTGTGAATGGAATTTGTCTACATATTTTGAACCAACATCCTTCAAAAAAGGCACTTCTCATGATGAATGGAAAGAAGCAATGCAGAAAGAATATTATGACTTGATAAAGAATAACACTTGGAAGTTGGTTGATCCTCCATTGGGAACCAAACCGATTGGCTGGAAGTGGGTCTACAAGAATAAGTGCAAAGCTAATGACTCACTTGACAAGTACAAAGCCTGACTTGTGGAAAATATTTTTCACAAAAGGAAGGGGTTGATTATGAGGAGACTTTTTACCCCACAACAAAATGGGTTACCATTTGGACACTCTTTTCCTTGGTAGTGCAAAATGGTTGGAAATTCCATCAAATGGACGTAAAAACTACTTTCCTGAATGAAGGTCTAAAGGAGAATGTTTTTCTGTCCTAGCCAGAAGGATTTGTTGTGAAAGGCCAAGAACACAAGGTATGCCAACTTGTGAAATCCTTGTATGGCCTCAAGCAAGCACCATGTACCTGGCATGAAAAATTAACTAAGCATCTCCTGAAACTCAACTTCAAACATTATGATCTTGATAATGCAACTTTTCTTTTCAAGAAAGCTGGCAAAATAGTTGTATATCTTGTGATATATGTAGATGATCTTTTGATGACAAGGAACAATGAGAGCTAAATTGCATCCATAAAGAAGGAAATGATGAAAGGTTTTGAAATGCATGACTTGGGCTATGTTCACTACTATCTTGATATTGAAGTAACTCAATGTCCAAAGTTTATATTCCTCTCTCAGAAGAAGTACATTGGAGATCTATTGAACAAGTTTTGCATGGATGAGTGCAATCCTTTGAGTACTCCAATGTAACAAAACTTGAAGCTCATATCCATTGAAGGAAAATAATTTGAGGATGCAACAAAGTATAGATAGCTTGTAGGAAGTCTCAACTACCTAACTACTACCACACCAGACATTTCATTTGTTGTTGGAATCCTCTCCAAGTTTACGCAAAATCCTTGCAAGGGACATTGGCCTATTGCAAAAAAAGTTCTAAAGTACTTGAAGGGAAATCAAATCTTTGGAGCCAAGTATACATAGCTGGGAAACTTCAGCTTGCTTAGATACTTTGATTCAAAATTCGATGGAGATAAAGAAACTGGGGTATCTACTTCAAGTTATGCTACGAGTATTGGATCAGGAGTTGTTTCTTGGAGGTTGCGCAAACAATTAGTTCCAGCAGATTCCCCAACATACGTAGAATATGTGGCAGGAGTTGAAGCAACAAAGGAATATTTTGGAAGATTTGCAAGTGAAACAATTGCATTCGACTCCACTCATGATTGACAACACTTATGCAATAAAGTTGACCAAGAACCCAAATTTCAATGATCAAATGAACCACATCAATACACAATACCATCTAATTTGACATCATGTTGAGGCCAAGACAATCCATCTATGCGATTGTTCCATAAATAAGCAGATTGCAAAAATCTTCAGAAGAGTACTTGCAAGAGAAAAGTTCGAAAGATTTTGAATAATGTTTGGATTCATCAACATCCCTTAAGATTAAGGGGGGAAATGTTGACACCTAATCTTTGGGATTAGGAAAATTATGTAAATAAAGTAAATAGAAAATAAGAAGATTAGGAATATGAAGAGACACTAGGAGGTGAGGCCCAAGAGTCTCTCCCTCCATGTATATATCAATGAGAAATCTTAATGCAAAAACACAATTGACATTGTGGAATTACCTCCTCATCTCATAATATTTATCTTAGAGTTTATATTATTATTATTTTTAATAACATTATTATTAATAATAATATTATTAATTAATTATATTTTTTCGTTATTTTATATTTTTATATTTAATTATTGGTTTTAATATTATTATTATTATTATTTTAATAAATAAATAAATAAATAAATAATTTTATTATTTTAATAGTTTTTTTATAATATTATTTTTATTATATATTAATAATAATCATTAATTTATATTAATTTATTTATTATTAATATAATATTAAATATTACTATGAGTTATATAGACTTATCAATTTTTATCAACTACATTTATAAATATATAGTGCTAGTCAATAATAAAAGTACAATACTTATATAGACTTATGAGCTTTTATAAGTTTATGAGAGATTTTTTGGCTTAAATCACATGATATTTCATTTGTCTACCCATTTCGAACCAAAGAGTGTGGTTCATCGTCATGACAAGTTGATTCTAGGTTACATGTTAAATAGGCAGAGTAGAAAATCCAATGGCTATAATTTTTGAGGAAGTAACTGCTACATTTGACTAAGAAACAACTAGTTGGACCTTACTAAAAAAGAGCATCGCTATATTTAATTAAAAATCAAAAATTAAAATAATTTAAAATTACGGATTTAAATAATTATCAAATAATCAACTATATAAATATAGTACTAATCAATAATAAAAATACAATACTCCATATAAGTTTATTACCTCACGTGTAAGAATTGAACGTTTTGATCCATTACCCAAGCTATAGAAATTTCCACTTAAATTTTATTCTCTTTCATTCGCACATCATAGGCTATAACGTTTGCATGACTATATATAGAACGGCATGTCATATATCATCATGGTTTTCTTAAACTTCTAAATAAATAAAAGTTAACTTATATAAAGTATTTATATGTTTTGATTAGTAAGGATTTTTGGCCATATTCTTTATACCTGGACGTTCGAATGGTAGAAATCATGGTTTGAATTTTAAATTATTATAAAGAAGATATTATTGAAAACCATGTTTTCAATAATATTTTGGCCATATTTTACGTGCATTTAAAACTTTTGCTGCCTTTTTGCTCTGACGAACGAAAAACTGTCATGTGAATAGCTGTTTTCCACTCTGGCTGACTCAGAAAGCATTTAGACAGAAAACCCAAATAAAATAATCTTCATTTACTGTTTTTTCCAAAAAATTCAGTGCAACGACAGAGTCCCGCAGTACATAAAGTTTAGTGAAACTTCAAGAACCATGGATGTGGCGGCCTTCTGTTTTTTGAAATGTTTCTACATCAAAAAAGATTCCGGAAGGGTACCACCTTTCTGGTCCACTGCGATTTGAAAAAGTCTGTACATAAAATTTAAAAAAGTCTTTCACACAGAAAGATGGTGGTGAAATCCTCTCAGTTTAGTTTTGTTAGTTGAGTTTTTATGGTCAAAATATATAGTTTCTAGCCCCATAGTTAAACTAACGAGAAAAAACTTAATAATCACTAATATCCAAAATCCATAAACCACATTCAAGAAAAAATAGTAAAATCAGATTTAATACGATGTAGCTTTCAACGTAACAGAAGTGTTTTGGAATCAGATTTTGTATGGTGAAATCAGATTTGATACAATAGAGTTTTTGGCGTGGGTGGCGCTCACAGCAGTGCATAAAATCAGAATTCATATAGCGAAATCAGATATTGATACAACGTAGCTTTGCTGGTGGCTGCCCCCCACTACACCGTATGGACGTCAAGATATATTTTTCTGTGACAGACAACCTAAATAATATCTGCCACCTTTTCTAAGAAATGGCAGTGCCATAAAGAGAGTGACGACAAGCAGTGATTCATGGTGCCTCCCTTTATGCAGTATCATGGATTACGATAAAGAGAGGCGACGAAGAGTGATTCATGGTAGTTACCGTATCAATTTGTTATTTATATAATATATATATATATATATATATATATATTTTCCAAAAGTGCCCAACTCATTTTCATATTTGATCTACGCTCTTGAAGCAATACTTCGCTTTAATCTGGCAGCACTGTTAAGATCATGCAATTTGCTAAACATTAAGTTTATCCATTAAAATGGATTGACACACAATCTAGCTAAGTAGTCCACTTAGGTAAACAAATTAGGCTGACCACAAGTGCTCCATATTATTAATATAACAGGAGTAGTGTTCCAATTATTTGTATAATAAAACTGAAAAGCAAAGATTATGAAGCCCTAAGGACCTCATGAGCAAAATGTTCTAATAATTTAAAGAATAGCATTGAATTGTCCTTTTTAATTAAATTTAACTTTATCTACAAAACAAAATGTATTATAGTTTTGATATTTTTTATATGAGGATATTGCAAACTGTAATTAATATATATGTTGTATTACAGTTTTAATATCTTTTATTTTTAAAGGATATTTCAAACTGTAATCAATATATGTGGGAGGTGATGTTTTAAAACATTTTATTTATAAGCAAGAAAATATTATTAAATATTATATATATATATATATTATTTATAGAATTGTTTAAAGTAAGAAGAAAGTATTTTGAATTGGCAAAGGAACATATTTATTATTGTCTTATTTATTTTTCTATTTGTTATATTTATAAACTTTATATTTTATAACTTTTTTCTTAATATTTGTTTTTTATTTGATCTTATTATTTTAAAGCTTTTTATTTGATCTTATTATTCTAAAAATCTCTAGGGTATTGGCAAGAAAATGATGTCTTCAAAAGTTGCAATGGGGCCATCAATAACATACTCATGCAAGAAGGTGTATGCTTTTTGGCACTTACTCAAGAAGGTGCATGTAGTGTGTTTGTGAAAGGACATGTTTTTCTAAGTGTCATCAAAATAAGTGAAAGACCAACTCAACTAGCAAAGAAAGGAAAAGGAATGTGTGCATAGGTACTCACATGAATTAGTGCTAGTGCTTATTTTTAAGCCCACATAGACCTTTTTTTCCCCACAACCAACTTAGACCATGCTATGTATTTCAAACAACAATTGAGTTAGTAGAAGATATATTTTGAGGGAAGAATGAGAAGTTGTTGGCCACATCATCCTAAAGTAATTCAAGGGATTTTAATGGAAATACTCTATATTTTGTTTTTTGTTTTTTTTTCCCAAGATTTATAATGAAAAGAAAATCCTAACTCATTAACCCACCGAACTTATTTTGTAAGGGAAAAGGAAATCTTTGATTTTTTATTTCCATTCCATCTATTTCTAGGAGATATTTTATATTTAGAGACTATAGATAGTGTTGGATAGTGGGCATTGATAGGATGGCAGGTGGGAGCAAGCATGTTGGCAATGATGTCAACTAGCGTAGCATTGATATACTCGTTTGGAGTCTCATGGTTGATGTAGTCCTTGGTAGATGAGGAAAGAAGCTAAAATATTATACCAATGATGGTTGGGAGTCTTAGTATTTCAATGTATTTATTCCTTTGGACATCAGCTCATATGCTCCTGGAAATAGCATAGTTGGACAATGCTCAGAAATAGCTTTCCAATGGTATGTTGAAGTCTGCAAATGGCTTCCTAGATCAAAAGTTATTGCCAGTCAAAGGTGAGTGCCCCAAAGGGTTAAAGTAGAAGCTCTAAATATGGAGAAGGAACAAAGCGGTGGCCAAGTTTTGCATTTTTACTAAATGTGGTGGAGTTGTTAGCAGAGCAGCTAAGTGAAGGTCTCTGCAAACTTGGATGATGTCAAAGTAACATGAAGGGTTTTTATTGGTCGACGAAGGTCCCACTATACAACTCACATCAGTGGTAGGTAGTCCCACTATACAACTCACATCAGTGGTAGGTATGCCCCAGATGGTTGAAAGGTGTGTGCAAGTGTTGAGGCACGAGATGATGTATTCCTAATGGTGTAGGCCGCCTGCAAATAAAAACCCACATACACATAAAACTAAAATCCATACACACAACGAATGTATACAAATATTCAAAAATAATTTATTGAAGAAATAAGATATTTACAAGAGAACTATTCGCCTAATAATCAGCCTTTCTCTCCACACTCTCTTTCACTTACATGTCTCATGCTCTCACCTAGATTTATACAAGTAGATTTGAACCCAAAATAGTTTCTAGATCCCAAACAAACTCCCACAATATCTATCATGATCCATAAAAACTCTCACCTAATCCCTTATCTCTATATGAGATGTAACTAACCCCCAAATCTCTCAACCCTTCTAAAATACTCTCAAACATTACCCTAACTACAATAATTCTCATTTTCTCTTAAATTATAGGAAAAATACATTAAATAATTAAATCTTAAATTAGGGAAATAACAAATAACTCATTTAATAAACATGATACCTTAGTTTAGATGCTCATGCATCAGACTCCCTAGGTAAAAGAAAATCATGTTCTCCTGACCATATGTCTTCATAAACTGATTAAATTCCTCCTGGATCCCAAACATTAGTTTGTCACTGATGAACTTCTTTGTCATATTGTTGCCCATCTGTTGTTGTCTTTTTTTGTCTTCTAGGATTCCAAACTTCATGTTGTAAATCTCCTCCTTCTTTGTTGTTGTATACTCGAGAAGTCAAATGTATCATGTTGTTTTATGTGTGTCTCATCTCACAATATTTCAGTTTCTGTACTTTTTCCATCAATTTCCTTAATTCTTTAATCTCATCATCCAATTTAGTTTCTGACTGAATTTTATTATTACTAGTTTGGAAAATCAATTCATCATCTTTAACATTAAATTGCAAATTACATTTTATCTCATGTTCCACATTTTTACTACTTGAACATTTCTCTTCTTTATCCACAACTTGCTTAGATTTAGGTTCCATCAGTATCTTTTCTAGCAATTATAGTTCTTCTTCACAATTCATTAACATTTTGTGGTCACTTTCAGAAATCATTTCAATAGATTGGTTTTCATCCCTGTTTGAAACAAAATTAGTGTCTTTTCCATCATCTACAACACATCTTACATCCACACACCAATTATCATATTTATAAACATAAGGCTTTATAGTCTCGACAGATGATTTTGTCCTCAAGTCTTTATGTTGATCTTCCAAACAACCTTCTTTCTTGTCATCTTATTTCCTAAGATTAACCCTTCTTCAAGCTCATAAATGAAAATTGTTTTCTCATAATCATCACCAAGAATTGGTCCTTTCTCTAGTTCACGAATGCATACACTCATCTTGGTTATCCGAAGTTTTTATGCTTCCCTTATCAAAACTTTCAACTTATGCTTCTGTCCTTTTGTAATCAACTACTTGATTGGCCATCTAGTTACCCTATTCATTATCCATCCATGTTTTTGATTCTCTAGCTGCTCCATCAACACATTAAGTCACACCTTCAACTAAAAAATCTATTTCTCGAACTTTTCATCATTTACGCCAACTACTATGGCACTGTTGAAGCTTTTCCCTAGATTTAATAAATGACTATCCATAGTCATCTTCACCTCCCTCTTCCCTTACATAAGTTGTAAACTTTTGTAATATCCCTTCATATTGTCTTTACAATAAATTGACCATACTTTGGGTGTCAGTCTCTACCGATGGTACACCTAATTACAATTAACGATTCAAATTTAAACACACTTTTGACTTGATTTATAGCTCTAATTTTGCTTTTGACTCTGAGCTTCTAATTTGATGTCAAATCTTTACATCAATGAACCTTGAGTGTGAAATACGACCGAAAATGCACCTTTTTTATTACAAAAATTTCTTAAATTCTCAACTCATCCACTTATTACTCCAAAAACCATTACCAAAAAAAAATTCTTACTACTCCAAATGATCTGTATTGAAACAGGGACGCAACAAATTACAAAGAACCA
Organism: Pinus taeda; assembly: GCA_000404065.3. Lineage (NCBI taxonomy): Eukaryota > Viridiplantae > Streptophyta > Pinopsida > Pinales > Pinaceae > Pinus > Pinus taeda. Next base: position 101,656 of record APFE030646798.1, read on the forward strand.
TAAACATAGTGATGCAGCGGAAATAATACTTCATTACATCAATGTAAAATACTGAAATATGCTTACAAGCAGAAATGGAAATACACTAGCTAGGGCGATGGTAGCTTATCTCTAAGAAGAGATGTGGCAACTACAAGCCTCTGAACTAAACTATAATGAGGCTCAAGGGCCTTTTTATTATTGAATAATAAGAGAAAACCCTAAACAACCAAAACCCTAACCCGAGGAGATGTAACGGCAAGCGTTTATAGGCCCCGTTGGGATGAGTTGGACAACCAACTTCCCGGGGTTGTGACTTGGTCATATTATCTCCCTTTGATGCGCACGATAGCCTGTTGGAAAAATCTCTCCAAGGACTACGACAGAAAATTCGATTTTAGACAAAATATCATTAGTGTTAGATTTCCAAAAAAACGGTGTTTAAGACCTCAAAATGGCTCCACAAATTGATGAACCAAAAAACTACTAAAAATAGTAAACTGTGCTACAATTAAGGAAACTAAAAAACTGAAAAAAGCAATGGTGGGCATCCAAATGGAATTGGCGATTGGCCACCAATATCCACCTGGATCATTCCTCCCCCCTTAGGAATCAATGGTCCCCATTGCGTTCAGTTCCTCCATAAGATGAGGAAACTTCTGCTAAAGTTGGTCCGTGGTGAAGACGTTGGTCTGCTTTTTGACAACTCGATACAGTTGGATATTCTGTTGGTGGATGTGCTTGATATGATCAGTTGTAGCTTGTTCCATGCTATTTAGATTTAACTCTGTGGGTGTGAGTTGTTTTGCAATGTCGAATGTGTCTAGTAATGGTGGAAAGTACGGCTGAAGGCAGTCCACACTGAACACTGGGTGCAGGACAAGGAATGGGGGAATGCTGAGCTCAAATGCATTGCCTCCCACAGCCTTGGTAATGGTGTAAGGACCATATTGGAGTGGTCTGAGTTTTCGATAGGCTCTGGTAAGGCATTCCTTTTGTAAATGCAACCAGACTTTGTCACCCGCTACAAACTTTTGTGGCACCTGATGTTGATCATGTCGCTGATTATACTTAGCATTTGATTTCTCCAGAATATCATGGACCTGCTAGCGAATATGTTGGATGTTCTCAATGAAGTAGTTTGCCTTATCTGTTTTGGACTAGACACGAGTTGAATCTGTGTGAGTAGCTACAAATGGCATGGCCACATTAATGGGACATAGTGGCTGGAATCCCAAGCCCACCTGAAATGGTTTGTGGCTAGTCAAACGTTGGAGAGACCATTGTATTTTTGTTGAACATAGGGGAGACTCTCGTCCTATGTGTGTGGATGCTTTGAGTTGTACATGCACAAAATGTCTACGACCATCTTGTTGACAACCTCTGTCTAGCCATCAGTTTGAGGATTGAAGGCTGTGGACTTAGTGAGTTTGGTGTCTAGCATTGACCAAAGACTCGACCAAAATGTACTGAGGAACCTAATGTGTCGATCTGAGATAATAGACAGTGGAATCCCAGAGTGTACCCACACTCGTTCAAAGAATATTTTAGAAGTGGCTTCGACTGTAATATTCTTCTTGTAGTCTGCCATAATCACCATCTTCGAGAACCTGTGGACGACCACAAAAACATAGTCATTTCCATGCTTAGTGGAAGGAAGGCCTGACATGTAATCCATGGAGATGGATTCCCAAGGTTGAATAAGGGTAGGAAATGGCGTATAGAGGCCTCGCTTCTTGATATTTGGTTTGGCAATGGCGCAGGTAGTGCATGGTATGATGTACTTCCTGACATCTTGTCGAAGATTTGGCCAATAGAAATACTTCTACAGCACTGCCACCATTTTCTCTACCTCAAAATTCCCACTAGAGACTGTAGTTTGCTTCCAAAATCATCTTGGAACACTCACTTGAAAGAACACAAAGGTGACCCAAGTGGCATAATAGGGCATCCTCGAGGTGAAAATTTGGAACATGCTGACCATCCAAGAGTGTTTGGTATTTGTGGCCTAATTCTAGGTGGCTTTTGTAGAGAAGTGGCCAATTAGAAGTCTCGTGCCCACAAGAGTTGAACATGGTTGTTAACGCCATGATCGGTGGTCCACTGAGGCAATTTACAATGTTATTGGTGCTGCCTTTCTTATACTTGATATTCAAATGGAACTGTTGCAGGTATGTGGACCACTTTTGATGGTGATCATTGTGCAATTTCCCTTGGGTTTGTATGAACTGCAAGGGTCAGTGGTATGTGTGGATGACCATTTCCTTCTCTAAAATGTAATGCTTCCTTTGTCGGCAGGCCTGCACAATGGAATACATCTCTTTGTCATAAGTGGGATACCTCTGCACTGTGTCTGAAAGTGTCTCACTGTGATATGCCACTAGATGCCCGTGTTGAGTAAGGACTACCTCAAAAGCATAGTCAAAGGCATCTGTCTCGACCTCAAATGGTTGTTGCAAGTCTGGTAATGTGAACATTGATGCTGATCGGAGGTGATCTTTCAACTCTGTGAATGTCTTCTGTTGAGATTCAGACCAAAAGAAATTTTCTTTTGCTCCTCCCTTAGTGACTTGACTCAAGGGCCAAGTGATATGAGAAAATCCCAACATGAACCTACGGTAGAAGTTGGCAAAACCTAGAAAGCTGCAGAACTTTGTTAGAGTGGTTGGAGATGGCCAATCCCAAATGACTTGGATCTTGGTTAGATCCACATGCACCCCCTGTTTATCAGTAATGTATCCTGGATACTAAACCTAGGTCATGCGAAAAGTGCATTTCTCCAAATTGGCACATAACTTGTGTTGCCACAGTGTTTGGAGAACTTTTCGGATGTGGTGGACGTGCTCTTCCCAACTCTGGCTGAAGATTAGGATGTCATCCAAGTATACCACTACAAATGAGTTGGTGAATGGCCACAAGATGTCATCCATTAGGGTCATGAAGGTTGCAGGAACATTTGTCAATCCGAAAGGGATAACCAACCATTCGAAAAGGCCCTCCTTAGCATTTAGGCAGTCTTCCACACATCGGAGGGTTCAATTGGTACATGGTGATATTATGACTTCAAATCAATCTTGCTGAAATATTTTGCCCCCTTTAGTTGGTCCAAGAGGTCATCAATATATGGCATCGGGTACGTATTACGGACAATGATCTTGTTCAGCACCTGATAGTTAATACAGAGTCTCCAAGTCCCATTCTTCTTTTGTACCAACACAATCGAGCTCCCACAGGGTGATGAACTCAGATGGATGTGGCCTTTCTGCAACAGCTCTTGAATCTTTCTCTTGATTTCATTGTTCTCCAGAATGGAGCACCAATAGATTGGTCCATTGGGCAGCTTTGCACCTAGGGTCAGATCGATGGAGTGTTTGACTTGACAGTGAAGAGGAACCCCTGCAGGGGAGGTGAAGATGTCCTCGTACTCCTCCATGACCTTTTCCATTTGTAGTTGTCGTGTGGAGGGGCCATGTTTGGAGGTTGTGGCCACCATCTTCTTCTTTCCGTGAGGGCGTATCATTAGGAAAACGAATTTCTCCGTTTTGGAAATGAGCTTACTGCATTGTTTTGCAGTAACCAAAGAGATGGCAGTAGGCAGTGCTACCTCTGGTATACTGAACAACTTATTTACCAAAGTAACAATAACAACACAGGGCCTTGATTCATACACATCATTTCCCTTCCACGAGTATGGTTTTCCTAATAATACATCACAAACCTCAAGGGGAGCAATTTCACACAATACCTCATCCGTGACGGGCTTGATGTTGTATGGAAGGCGACACTATTGGGTCACGCGAAGATCACGTCCTTGGTGAAGCCAGCCGGTGGTGTATAGTTGTGGATGTGCTGTGGTCGGTAAGCCCAACTGCTTCACGACCTCTACCAAAAAGAGGTTTTTTTGGCTCCCGATGTCAACAATGAACTATAACGGGGAGCCCTTTATCCACATCTTGGACTGGAAGAGATGCTCCTCCTCCTCTAGATCTTCAGGTTCCTCCTTCTAGATGTTTGTGGTGGCAATGGTGGCGTTGGGCTCTGCATCGATCATCTGCTTCCCTTTGTCATTCCCCTTGTCAGGCTCTAACTCAGAGTCGAAACATGCATTTGATTCTAAAACCTTCAGGTCAGCCACTAGTGACTTCTTGGCACAACACTCATGTGTGTTGTGAGTGGAGCTCTTATGGAACTCACACTACTTTCCTGTGTCCTTTTTCGGCTTCGCGGCATTGTTCTTTGCTTGCAGCTTTGGCGGGTTGTCTTGGGCCACCCCGCCTTAGCTTTGTCCTTTGTTTTGTGGTTTGGGGGCACCTTTCCCTTGCTTTGGATTCGCAGATCCAAAGTCTCGCTTCTTTTATTTAAACTTTTGCTCGACTTTAATGGCATATCGGTATGTAGTGTCGAGCGAAGAGCTGTTCATGAATTCTATTTCTTCCTAGATGTACTTATGCAACCAGCCACAGTATTTCAGTACCAAATGTTGCTCTGAATCCTTGATACCCAACTTTGTGCGAACGGTATGGAAAATATTGGTAAACTCTGGCACATCTTGGTCCCTTCCTTGCCGCAGCATGGTCCAATTTATGTATTAATCCTCATAGCTTCCAACAGGGTAGTACTGCTCCTTGATGGCATCTTGGAATGAATTCCAAGTGGGTGCGGCTGAAAATAGTCAACCCGTACTTTAATCGTTCTGCTCGTAGTAGGTTTCCGACCAGTCCTGGACATGGGGGGCTACTTTGAGAAGAGCGAAAATAATATTTTCCCAACTGGAAAAATCATGAACAAAAAAATAACCCTCTAGCAAATTTAACCTTTTATTGATGACATCTGCATCTATCTGACCCTCAAATATGGGGATTTCAAAATTAACTTGTACCTTAAATAGTGTGGCATTTCCAGAGTAACGTTTGGAAACTGATGCATCGCCCTTGGGTAGCCGCTGAAGGATCTCGGCAAAGCTCTCCATCATCACATTCCTTTGTCGCTTGAGGGCTTCTTCGAGAAAGATTTTGATAGGATCTCCTGCCCCGTCATCTTTCTTTTCATCTGCCATGGGAGGTCATCAGGATTTGCGAGGCTAGTTTTGCAAAGGTTCGACCAGTTCAAGTCCTTACTCCTTATATGCTGACCTCATTGGGGACATGCAAAGAAAAACAGAGAAAAAAAGCAGACCGCTCTGATACCACAAAACTGGATTTAAACATGAATGCAACAAATTACAGAGATAACCATAAACATAGAGATGCAGTGGAAATAATACTTCATTTCATTAATGTAAAATACTGAAATATGCTTATAAACAGAAATGGAAATACATCAGCTAGGGCGATGATAGCTTATATCTGAGAAGAGATGTGGCATCTATATGTCTCTGAACTGAACTACAATGAGGCTCAAGGACCCTTTTATTGTTGAACAATAAGAGCAAACCCTAAACAACCAAAACCCTAACCCAAGGAAATGGAACACCAAGAGTTTATAGGCCCCATTGGGGTGAGTTGGACAACCAACTTCCCGCGGTAGTGACTTGGTCATATTATCTCTGTTTGACACACATGATAGCTAGTTGGAAAGATATCTCCAAAGACTATGATGGAAAAGTCAATTTTAGAAAAAAATCGCTAGCTCTAGATTCCAAAAAAACGTCGTTTAGGCCCTCAAAGCAGCTCTCGAAGTTTAGGACTCAAAAAACTGCAAAAAATAGTAAATTGTGCTATAATTAAGGAAACTAAAAAACTTTAAAAAAGCAATAATAAGAATGCAAGTAAAATTGGCTAGTGACCACCAATATCCACTTTGATCACCAAATATAACAAAAATCAACTTTGTTGCTCCCATTATTATTATGAGTCGTTGTCACTCCAAAATATTAAAAAACATGCCATATATCTCGAGTCACTTTATCACTATAAATATTAATTTTTATTTTCTTTTAAATACTTTTTATGACTCTATTTTACGATCACGTTTTAGAATTCTTTTACATACATACCATAACTTTATGTAGTCAATTTTTAATGGATGTCTCAACCTTTATAATGTGCAATCCCTTTATAATTTAAAATAATCCTTTATAATTTTTTAGAATTTCATTGATCTTTTAATGCAATGTATGCATACCAACACGTAAGCTTCGCCAAAGGATGGAGTTTCCTGGTTAACATAACAAATTTCCACGCTATGAATTCCTTCACTTAGCGCTAGCTCTTTGTCGGCTTATACGCAGGCTCTTTATTTCCTCAGCTTCACACAGGCTTTGGCAGCTGTCAATTAACTCCATAAAGTCAAACTTAGAGATTAAATATTTTTCTATCTACATGTCTTCCACAGAGCTATGTGCTCCTCGGAGATTTCCGTTTCCCACAATACAAATGCAGGTTACTCTGCTATTTGATAAACAACACACTTCGGGCGAGGCTTATACTCTCCACGTCCCACTCTATTTTATGATTTCACATGCGTACTCCAAGCATTTACATATCATCATCATTAACATACAGTCTTCACTCTCTAAGGCACCAATGTCACGTCCAATATATGCACAAAAAATCGCTTCCATGCTCAACGTTCAACAGGAAACTAATGATACAACTTCCTATAAGGCTAGGCTGGCCTATACTTGTATCTCCAACGTTCACACTTTTGTATCTACGCACAATTCCGCTTCGGTGTGTGCTCTTTAGATTTTACAGTTGCAATGATATTCAACGTACTCAATCTTCCCACGAACAACAAGCAGCCCACAACCCACAAATTCAGCCTTCAATCTCATGTCCCTTCACGTAGAAACACATTTAATTTTCACGCATTCTCATAATTTTGGGCACTTAGTGAGGGAGTCATACTCCTCTAATACCAAAATGATGGCACATTCTGTTTCCAAATAAAAATCCACATAAAACTAAAATAGATACACACAATTAATGGATACAAATATTCAAAAATAAATTATTAAATAAATAAGTTATTTACAAGAGAACTATTGGCCTAATAATTGATTTTTCATTCCTTTCCCTATTTCACTTACATGTCTCATGGGTTCACCTGAATTTATACAAGTGGCTCTTAACTTAAAATATGTTTTAGATCCTAAACAAGCTCCCACAATATCTGTCATGATCCATAAAAATTCTCACCTAATCTCTTATCTCTAGATGAGATCTAAGTAACCCTGATATCTCTCAACTCTTCCAAAATATTGGCAAACTTTCTCCTAATTACAATAATTGTCATTTTTTTTAAGACTATAGGAAAAATACATTAAATAATTAAATACTAACTTAGAGAACTAACTCCTTTAGTAAACATGATACCCGAGGTTAGATGCTATTGCATCAATTCCCACAAAGAAATGCACAATCCACATAGCAGCAGAGCACATGGCAAGAGAATTAATTGGCGATGTGGGAAAGTAGAGGTCCAACTCGAGGCATGTAATCCTGAGAGTTGTTTCCAAGATGGTTCAAAGGTGTGTGCAAGTGTTGCACCCAAGATGACACAAGCTTGGGAGGACATGAGCGACAAAAAAGGCCTTTCATTGGTGGAATTCTACGAAGCAGATGTCCCATAGCCACAACATCCTAGAGGTCCTTCCATAGAAGACAAAATGTGTAGTGCAGAAGTGAAGGCCCAAGATGATGAGGCGATTGATGGAGCAAAAAAATGCAAAAGTGAAAGCTCATGATGACAAGGCAATTGATGGAGCAAAGAAATAAGGTCCACGGCCCTTTAAATTTAACAAAGGAAATCCTCACAGAACAAAGGGTCATACCCCCTCTGCCTCTGTAGTCAAGACAACAGATGATGTAATATGATTATCTCATGGTGATGGCATGGAAAACATAGTTGCATGATGACATCAACATGATGTTAGCACAAGGGACACATGGCATGCATTTTTGGCATTTTTTAGGTGGTCAAGTGGGCCAAATATCGGTAACATGTGTCAACACTAAGGAGAATCCACGTTGTGTTGTTGATGTAAGTATGAAATCACCTTAGAAGGTTTAGAAAGGCATACAGACAAAGACTTTAGGCTCACTAGGCACCAGGAATATGTGGAGCACCACACATCCATGCTAGTTTTTTATTGGTCCAAGTATGTAGGAATGGTTCCCACAAGGAAACATCATCACAGACTGTTATGAAACCAACTCAAGAAAAGATAGAAAAGATAGATCAATGCCTTAGAATTCAGCCTCTTTGAGGGGGAAACCTCCTTTATATTATATAGGAGTCTAAGGAGTCACAATATAACCCATCCGACCTAACAATAATAATATACAACCACAAAAATAACAATAGAGGGATTCTATGGGGCACAGTAATAACAATATGGGGACAATAGGGGCACAACAATATTAATAAGGGGTACAACTACCATAGCAATGGGGTAATCACTAGTATTATAGGGACCCAACATGCCCCTCTCCTTCAAAAAAGTGTTGTCCTCAACGCTTGATGCTTCTGTATAAAATTCTCATCCTCCCATGTAGAATCTTCAGTAGATAAGTTTTTCCCCTTGACAAGATACTTTGAAATTGGTCAATTTCGTAGTTGTCGAGTTCTTGTTTCTGTGACTGCTTCTGGTTCCAATATAAATTTTCCTTCCTCGTCAAGTTCTGGCAATATTGTTTGGACTGGGAGCTTATCGCCTATAACCTTTTTTAAACATGAAACATGGAAAACTGGGTGCAATTGAGAAGCTGCAGGAAGCTCCAATTTGTATGCCATAGTACCAATCTTTTGCAACACCTTGTACGGACTATAATACTTTGGTGATAATTTATTATCCTTCTTAGCTTGCTTGAGGGACATTTTCTTATATGGTTGTAGTCGTAGGAATACCCAATCCCCTACATCAAAACTTCTTTCGCTGCGATGTTGATCTGCCTTGTTTCATTCTATTATGTGCCAACACGAGGTTATCCTTTAAGAGCTGGAGGACTTGTTGTTGATGTTCGATGTGATGTTCCACTGCTTGAACCTTAGAATTTTCTCTTAAATATGATGTGATGGATGGTGGCTCATACCCATAAAGTGCCATAAATGGGGCCATTTTTGTTGCTGTATGGAAGGAAGTGTTATACCACCATTCAGCCAGAGGCAACCATTTGACCATTGTGTCTGTTTATCAGATACAAAGCAACGAAGATATCCTTTCAAACATTTGTTTACTATCTTAGTTTGCCCATCAGATTGAGGATGATAAGATGAGCTATGAGCTAACTGAGTACCAAGACAAGAAAATAATTTTGTCCAAAAATTTCCGGTGAAAATGGGATCTCTGTCACTTACAATAATCTTTGGGTTTCCATGTAGCTTTTGAATTGTTTCCATGAATGTAGTAGAAACTGTACTAGCTTTAAATGGAAGTGATAATGCACAAAAGTGTGCATACTTGGTAAGTCTGTCAACTACCACCATGATGACACTCTTTCCCTCAGACTTTGGTAAACTTGTGATAAAATCCATCGAAACCTCCTCCCAACGTTGGCTTGGAATGGATAAAGGTTGTAATAGACCCAGTGTCTTAATTGTTTCAAATTTATTTTGTTGGCAAACCAAACATTCCACCACAAACTTTTGAATATCTGATTTAAGGCCATCCCAAAAAAATTCCTTCTTAACCCTGTGGTAAGTTTTTAAAAATCTTAAGTGCCCTCCTAAGGGAGAAGTGTGCAATTCCATAAGAATCTTTTGTTTTAGTTGGGAATTCTTACAGAGGTATAAGCAATCTTTGTACCATAACAAATCATTTTTCCATCTAAATGTATCAGACGTACTAGAATCTTGTTGTAACTTTCGAATAAGTGCCCACACTTCTTTGTCATTCTTCCATTCCTCCCTAACTTCGTTTATCCAATCTGGTTGGATAATAGAAATGGCGCACAACAATTCTTCCACATCCTCATCCTTTCTTGAGAGTGCATCTGCCATCGCATTTTGCTTCCCTTTTTTGTAGATGATTTCAAAGTCATAACCCAACATCTTTGTGACCCACTTTTGTTGCTCTTCAGAGGATAATCTTTGTTCAAAAAGTATTTAAGGCTATCATGATCCGTTTTTACCTTGAAGTGTCTTCCCATTAGGTAGGGTCGCCATTTCTTAAGTGCATGGAGTATTGCCAACATTTCCTTCTCATAAATAGCTTTGTGTAAAACTTTCCCTTGATTGGACGACTTTCAAAAGCAATGGGTCTTTCATCTTGCATTAAAACAGCACCAATTCCATTTCCTGAAGCATCACATTCCACAAAGAAATGTTTTTGTGAACGTTTCGATGTAGCTTAAGAACTGGTGCTTTAGCACATTACTCTTTAAGATGTTCAAAAGGGCCTTTGTTTGCTTTCCGGAGTTTCCCATGAAAATAGCACTTACTTTCCTCAATAATGTTGGTTGAGATGTGTTGCTATTCTTCCCTAATTCCTTAACAAAACTGTGCGCATAATACCGACTCTGTCAACCTACTACCGAAGAATCTCCGCAGATTGCTTTATGGATGTGGGGATCTATTCCATTCCGATAATGGCCTTTTAATTTTTGCTAGGCTCCTACCCATTAACAAATCCTTCATGAGATAAAACAATAATGACCAAATATTCCACCTCTTGGACTCCAAAGAAACATTTGGATCTTTTTGCATATAATTGTTCTCCTCCAATAGTTGTAGCACCCTGTCAACATGTTCAACATGATCCTTCCAAGACTTGCTGTAGATTAGTATATCATCAAAAAATACTAACAAAAATTTTCTAAGGAATGGTTGAAAATTGAATTCATCAAACCTTGAAATGTTGAAGGTGCATTGGTAAGGCCAAAAGGCATGACCAAAAATTCATAATGACCCTCATAGTTCTAAATATTGTTTTCAGAATGTCTTCAATCTTCATTCTGATTTGATGATATCCTGAACGAAGATCCAACTTGGTGAAGTAAATTGA
>APFE030646799.1:0-11292 GCA_000404065.3 Pinus taeda
CCTTAGACTCCTATGTATAGAAAGTAGGTCTTTTCATTTCTAACATCCAAGAATTGTTCATTTGTGTAATGTAAAGGAGGTCTCCCCCTCAAAGAGGCTAATTTTTAAGGCATTGATCTATCTTTCCTATCTTTTTGTGAGTTGGTTTCATAACAAAGATGTTGGGTTATCACTTTGAAATAATCTACAAAAAAGGGAAGAAAATTGTTGTTGCAAATGCACTCTCAAGAAATGATGAGGATGTGAAATGATTTCTTTGTGCGATTTCTATTATACAGCCAAATTGCATAATTGAAGCAAGGGATGAATGGAAAAATGATGAATAAATGTGGATACTCATTCAAAATTTGCAACAAGATCCCAATATGTCTCATACGTTCAGATGGAAAAATGATTCATTATGGTACAAAGACAACTTATATATTTGTAAGAATTCCCAACTGAAACAAAATGTCATTTTGGAATTGCAAACCTCTTGCTTGGGAGGGAACTAGGGAATTTTAAGAACTTACCACAAGGTCAAGAAGAAATTAGATTGGGGGGGCTTCAATATGATATTGAAATGTTTGGGGAAGGATTTTTCGTTTGCCAACAAAATAAATTTGAGACAATTAAGGTCTCGGGTTTGTTACAACCTTTAACAATTCCAAATCAATGTTGGGAGGAGGCTTGAATATATTTTATTGTAGGTTTACCAAATTCTAAAGAAACGAGTGTCATCGTGGTGGTAGTTGATAGAGTTACCAAGTATGCACAATTTGTGCATTATCTAGTCCCTTTAAAGCTAGTACACTTGCTACTACATTTATGGAAACAATTTAAAAGCTACGTCGAAACCCAAAGATTATTGTAAGTGACAAAGATCCCATTTCAACTATAAATGTTTGGACAAAATTATTTTCTTGTTGGGTACTCAATTAGATCATAGATCATCTTATAATCCTCATTCATGTGGGAAAAATGAGATAGTGAACAAATATTTGGAAGGATATCTTCATTGCTTTGTATCTGATAAATAAACATAATTGGTCAAGTCGTTACCTCTGGCTGAATGGTGGTATAACACTTCCTTCCATACTGTAGCAAAAATGACCCCATTTATGGCACTTTATGGATGTCATCCACCATCCAAAACATCATATTTAAGATAATATTATAAGGTTCAAGTAGCGAAAGATCAAATCAGGCATCAACAACAAGTTCTCGAACTCTTAAAGGATAACCTCACCTTGGAACATAATCAAATGAAACAACAACGAAATCAACATCGCATCAAAAGAAGTTTTAATGTAGGTGACTCAGTATTTTTACGGCTACAACCGTAGAAACAAATGTCCCTCAAGCAAGCTAAGAAGGATAATAAATTACAACCAAAGTATTGTGGTCCTTACAAGGTGTTACAAAATATTGGTGCTATGGCATACAAATTAGAGCTTCCTGCATCTTCTTGAGTGTACCCAGGTTTCCATGTTTCATGCTTAAAGAAGGTTATAGGTGACAATATCCCAGTTCAAACAACATTTCTAGAACTTGACAAGGAAGGAAAGATCATATTGGAATCTGAAGCAGTCACGGAAATAAGAACTTGACAACTACAGAATCGATTAATTTCAAAGTATCTCATCAAGTGGAAGAACTTACCCACTAAATATTCCTCATGGGAGAATGTCAATTTTAAACCAAAGCTTACAGAACTACTCAAGTATTGAGGAAATGAATTTTTTGAAGGAGAGGGGAACATTAGGTGTAGATACTACTAGTGTAGCCCCTTATTTTTATTGTTGGCATAGCCCCCTTATTGTTATTGTTGTGCCCATGTAGTCCCCATGTTGTTATTATTATGCCCTTAGAAGTCCATTGTTGTTATTGTTGTGGCCTTACATTATTATTGTTATGTAGGCTATGATTATATTGTTACCCCTTAGACTCCTATATATATGGGAGGTCTTGTCATTTGTATCATCCAACAATTTCTCATTTATCTAATGTAAATGAGGTTTACCCCTTGAAGAGGATAATTTTTAAGTCATTGATCTATCTTTTTGTGAGTTTGTTGCATAACAAACACACAACCCTTGAAACTACATGTGTGTGGTGTGATATTCATGGGTCTACATGGGTTTTATCCGTAGATGACCCAAGCCTGCTCATGGGATACAAGTTGTTTTATATTGTTTATTTGGCATTCCATATTTTACTTTGATATTTCCTCGAACAGAGCCTATAGTTGTTGTTTTTGGGTTTCTTTCTGTTATGCCTTTTGTAAACTATTACATTCTTTATTTGTAGGGATGGATTTCTACATACTACAACTTGCAACAGATATACTTTACCCTACCTAGCTTAGTCTATGTAAATTTTCTATGTCATCACGGGGTTTTTTCTAACCTTAGGAAATAATGCCATTGCAGACACGTTCTAGCATGGGAAGGAAGCGATTTTAAATTGAGGTTTACTATTTCTCGCTATGCCCCAGGTCATTCCTTGTAATTTTCCTCTTCCAAATGTAAATTATTAAGTCTCGGCGAGTTGCGTTTGGGTTCTGACCCCCTTACACGATTTTCTTTGGGGTTTGAACAAAACTCCACATGAGGGTTATGTAGATATTTTTTTGGCATAGATATGACTCCTCGGTTTCAATATCTAGTCCGGTGGCCTCCTATGCTTAATGAATGACTATTTTTCGAATATAAAGTATTGTACAATTATCTGCATTATCTCTTGTCATGCTTCGATTGGAGAATATATAAATCAATATTTTTCATTTCGTTTCTATAATTTATGGGGTTTACTATTATGGCATTGTTTAGTCAACTTCATTATTTCCTTGAACTATAGATGTACCTTTATTATGCCACTCTTGGTTTTCCCTCTTCACAATCTTCTATTTGTTTGTTCACTTTATTCTTGGTTGAGCGATTAGAATTATGAATGCAAAATTTGATGCCTCATTAACTAATATAAATCATTGTTGTCAGTATATTGCTTGGAGATTCCTTCCTATTCAACTATATGATGCTTGGGTTGCATGGATTCAGCTAGGTGCTGACCCCTAGATACTCATCCTATGGTTGAGCTCAGTGGATCCTTCTGTAAATTTATTAATATTTTGATAGTGATATTAAATCAGTTAAGGTTGGCTTCGAGACAAAATCCTTTGACATATTGTTATGATTGCTTTGATTTCCCCACATGACTCTTCGCCTATCAAGATTGACTAAATGGCTTATTATATCTTAATGATTTGATATAAAGTGCGAGATTTACGTTTGCATTAATTTATGGTCATCGCCTTGGTAATTTTTAATAACTATAATTTTGTTTAAATTATTAAACATCAGATTCGTATATTTATCACTCTTATCCATATCAAGGAGATGCAATTTTAAAGGGTCACTTTCGAGCCTACTTTAATATTTTCCTAGGAGCTATGACTCCATGACCTATGACAGTTAAATTGGCTAGTGACCCTTTGCGTATACCTACATGCTTAGTACAGTAATGCACTCACTACCACACATTTTCGTCTCTCTCATATAATGTAACCTTCAAAATGTCACATGGTTAACTAGAACGCTTTGATTTTATCTAATAAGGGCAACAAAACTTATTAACATATACAAGATACTTATTTAGCTCTATATTTTGGGAGATTTTATATATAGATGAACCTCATCTCATTATGTTGATATACAATTAAATAAATCGTTATTGAAAATTGGGTTTGTGTTGCCTCTTCTCTCATGGTAGAGCTCATAATCCAAAGTGATTCCTTTAAGATTTGTAAGCAATACTATATCTACTAGATGGACTAGAAAACATCATCAAACAGAAATCCAAGGTATTGTACCTTTGTTATATGTGAAGAACGGTATTCTAAACATTGTGATAACATAAATCGAACTCGAGGAAAGAGGATGCTGTTGAGGTCGAGTTACAATCATATAAGGAATTTGTCTCCATTATTCTATAAGAGAACATTATTAGAGATAAGACTAACTCCATATCACTTATATCAATATGAATATACTAAGTTCACCTTAATTACATTTAGCATGATATAACTCAATAGGAATTTTTCACTTGTCTCGACTTTTATAAATTTCTCTAAGAAATACTAATTTTCATATCGTACAATCTGATTATAGGATCCTTTTACTATAATTAAATATAGGGGTACACATATTTTTTTCTTTAACAAAAGCTAGAATTATTATACTAAAAAGGACAGGTTAAATAAATGACGATATAACATGCATTTTAGTTAATGATATATAACCTACACAATATATGACATTGATAATGTACATAATAAAGAATCTAATTGTAACTACAACTTGGAAAACCACTCGGGAAATAAACATGTTCCTCCTGACCATGAACATCCTTTTCTAGTTTCTCGAAACCTAAGATCTACTTTCCATAAGAATCAACAACATCTTTGATTCATATGTGGTGTATTTTATACATTTCTTCCGAGCATATTTTTAGCAACATCCTGCTTTAAGGTCTACAAACCTTTTTTCCTAGGCCTTTTTTTTCTTTCCCGAAAGATAATACTTTCTTTTTATTGAAACCTTGCATTTTTCTCCCACAACTCTTTATTCAACCCTACTTAGTATATTTCTCCGACAAAGTGATTTAACATAATCCTTTTCTCCCATCATGTTAAATCAATATGCTTTTTATTAATTTCATCTAGGCATTTTTAGGAGGTTTTTTGGAAGGTCAAGTATGTGGTCTTAACCATAGATTTTCCAAAGTTGGAAAGAAATATTTCAACTTTAGTGTTCTTTTCCTGAGATTTTTTCTAACACTTTATTTATTTTATTAATAATCAAATTGATTACATCATCAAAAAATTTTACACATGGCTTCCATAGCCATTAAATCCAACAATATCTTCATGCCTTGAATAGTCAACATTAAATGTACGAAATAGAGGGGTATTAGGATTAGCATCGCTAATTTGTTTAACCAGCACAATTCCATGTGATTGACTTCATTTTAGTAATTTTGCATAATGAGTAGTCATTATATATATAGACATAAAATGAAATTCCATTTTTCATAAATTGGAACTATGGTGAATGTCAATGGGATTAGACTCGTTATATACTATAGAAGGTTCTTTTCCCTTAATTGTTGCTTGGAAAACAACTTCATGGAAACTTTGTTTTAAAGTTCCTTATATGTAGCATCTAGAACATGTATCCTTATTTGTTATGTTTACTTTTAATTCATGGAACTGGTTTATGTATTAATAAGACCAATACCTTTATACATTTTTTAAATATTAAGAACATTCATGCATGTGAAAAGAAGAATTGATAATATATTTTGTAAAAGGTTTGGTTTTATTAAAAGTAGTTGTAACTAATGTTGCTAGTGAGATTAAGGAAGGGATTCTTAATGAAGCAAAGTGAAAGGTAACATGTTGCAATGTGATTTAGAGCCATAAATGTGAAGACTAATGTCTAGAATAATGAAATGAAAGATTATACATAGAGAAATATAGTGATTTTGAAATGAATACCACCTATATGAAATGGGATTTCAGTTATGATTTCTTGTCAAATTTAATTTTATAGACTATGGGGCCCATGCTAAGGGTCAAATATGAATACATGATGTACGTAAATGTTCCTTATACCTTAATATTAATGTGCATATGGTCAGTTATGTAAATTACAGTGGGAAAATGTGCTAAAATAGAGTTTTGCATCCTAGACAGTGATAGGATAGTAGGGAATGGCCCAATCAGGGCCATCAAGAGAGGTAATTTCCTACCCACATTTCCTCTCCCTAGAGATAGATGATCTTAATAAGGGAAAAAGTTTGTCCAAGATGGGGAGAGGGCAAAAGCTTCAGGTGACCTTGCTAGTTTTGGAGCCTATTGGAGAAGGCCCAAAAGAGTGAGCTTTTGAGCTCTAAATTATACAGGACATGAAACTTTTAGAGGAATATGATAGATGCGGTAAAGTGTAATTTTGTGTTAGAGCAAGTTTGATCACTATTGGGGAACCATATAGGATGTGAAATTGGCTCATTGTAGTTGTGGAAACAAGTTCCCAATTATTAGGAGGAGAATTATTTTCCCCAGTATGGTTTTCGTGGCAAACCAAGTAAGTGATGATTAAACTTTCTGTATGATTGTATGAGAATTTCTTGTACATCCATAGAGGAAGGGATCTTAGAGCTCTGGGAGGAATTATTGGATGTGTAGCCCCTCTATTGGATCACTAGTATTGTGGATGTCTTTAGGAGGGTCTAAGACCATATGCACTTGGTGCAACTATGACTACTTTGATCATTTCGATGATTGGAGAGGTAGGTGCTTTCTAAGTACTTATAGAAGTATTGTGATTAAAATATCATTTGACATTGCATAAATTATTAATAGTTAAAGCACTTCATTTGATTGAAAAAACTATGATTAAAAGTAATGTGATTATGATTAACTGATACTAATTGCATTTGTTGGTCGTACCCTATAGGGTGCATGCAATGGAGGTTGTGAAATAATCCTAGGTGCTTGTTGTTGGGAAATTAAAACATGCTTAGAGTGCTTATCATAGATGATAAACCACATGTAATTAAACTTAATGCGTAAAGTGACCATGATTTCCAAGAGTAATTGGAAAGTAACATTACGTTGGTATAGAAACTTTGTTTTTGCTTGTTATAAAATTGGGCAATGGATAAATTATTGAACATAAAAATTGAATATTTTTTAAAGATGTAAATGCTTATGATTATAGATAAAGATATTATTGTTGTATTTAGTGGTATTTCCTGGAAACAAAATCCTTCAATGGAAGTGGAAGGATCCCCTTTTCATTGTTCTAAGATCAATGTAATGAGTATAAATTAGAGATGAACACCAAGGATGGCATTATCTTTAGGGGGGGGGGGAATATGTAATATCCCTAACACCACTACAAATCACAAGACATAATAAAAAATGAAATTTTTACTTGCGAATTTCATATTCGAAGTTAAATTTATTTATAATTCATTTGGGAAGAGATCTAAATTAACAAATTAAATAAAATTATTTTCAAACAATGGTTGATGTTGAGAATCGGTTATGAATTATTTTGTAGCTAGTTGCATTCATTTCCTTTCCCTGTCAAATCAAACAAAATAAAGAGGCATTTTATGAAATAAGATTATTTTTTCATCTGCGTTCTGAAGTCATGGCTCGAAAGCAAAGGGTATAGTGCAATCCAGTTTTATTCTTTTGTTTTCACCTGGTAACAGATTGGTAGTACCAAAATTCCACAACAAGAGTTATTCCATGGCGTAATCTACCATTATTTTATGGGTGGGGCACAAGGGCAAAGGAAAATTCTAAAGGAATATATATTCCTACAACTTGGTTCAGATGTTCCAAGTAACGAAGAACAACAATTCAACATAAGGATTTGCTCGTAAAATATATAATAGAGGAACAATAGAAGGATGGTGTTCTTGCGTTGTTCGTCTTCAACTGTGTCAATAGATATTGGCAGGCAATGACCCCATGATGATGGAACTTGTACATGAGTGGTTTTTGCCAATTCTTTATGTTGGATGTCCACCTTGTAAGGAATACACTAAATAAAGTTGAAAGGAGAATATTGGAAACTATGACGAACAAGTGGAAATTTCGTTGTATCTTAAGGGTTTGTTCCACCATTTTTGTGTTTCTTTACATGCCAAGTAAGTTTCTTACTCATTTGCAATCGTCATGCATAATATGTGGCATGCAACTAAGTGTATTAAGCTCATTCTACCTTGTTTTGTCTAGATATCTATGGTTGTTACTATGTGGCCTACTTTAGAGATTTTTATTTTTATTGTAAGTGCTAACCTTCTTCGAAAATTCTATGGATTCTCATGCACATGGAAATAAGTTGTGGTGATTTTAATTTAATATTTTATTATTATAAATCACATAAAAAGGTTCAATATTAAAAATTTTAAAATTTAATAACGGTGTTCTCACTTAGTTCGTTCATGGAAAAAGACACTTGTTGCCTTTTGATAAACGCTTTATTTAAGAAATTAGATTCAGGTTCATAGATTGGTAAAATATACTGGGTCATTAATCTATAGATATTTCATTATTTATATTCTACTTTGAGCCTCATGGAAAATGTGTTTTGTTTATTATTCTTTATAGTGGGCATGTAGTTTGACCAACATTTTTGAGCCTATAGATAGTAGCTATTATGATAATTTTTGTTTATTTTTGTTTACGCTTGAGTAACAATTGTAGGGAAATAATTCATTTTCCACTCCAAGCATCAAGGTGTGGTAACTCATCTTTTTCATTTACTTTTTCTTAAATGTTGGGTGCTAGTTGAGACTAATATATTTTTGGAAATGTTAAATGGATTTATTTTTAAGAATGAGGGGAATTGTGATTAGTTTAGGTTTTTTTTTTTAAGCAAATGAAAAATTAAATTGGGTTGATTGCTATTCTCTAGCATTATGTATGTGTTCTTTAACAAGTGAGAGTAAAAATATAGATTACTCCCCACCAAAATATAAGAAATTAATTTATAATTTCAACTTAAATGTATTAGGTAAATTGAAAATTTTGATTCATGACTAACAATAAAATATTTTATTATTATTTTAACTATTACATTCCAACTAAACATAAAATCAACTGGGGAAGGGTAGCCCAAGATTTGAACCCAAGACTTCAGGTTGGGTGAGACTTCATTTCCACGGCTCTTGCTGCTTGAACTACCCCATGTGGACATAATATTAAAACAGACATAATATGATAATATATATACAGTTTATATCATTATATATATACAGTTTATATCATTATGGTTAAAAAAAGTATAATTATATACATTTTATATTTATTATTACTAATTTTTAATTTATTATTTTAAATATTTATTAATTTTATTTTTAAATGTAAACTTAACATGCTGTCGCACTAAACCATTGAGCGCCTATCTAACGTGAAGGATGTAAGACTTCAAATTTTGCGCGGTTTCATCCACCGTCTTTGACTTTATGTGATATGATCCGCCATTGGATTTGGACTCATGTACCAATGTTATATTTAATTCCTCAATATTATATTTAATTCCTGCAAGTTCATACCTACTCCTATTTATATTTCAAAAAGATTTAAAATATTTTTATTGTCATAAAAATAATATTATGAAGAAAAAGAGACTTATGTGAAGAAAATGTGTAATATTAAAACAGACATGCTGTCGCACTGAAGTACGATGTCAGAGTTAAAATTTTGCCCCGGTTTCAAGAATTAGTATCCAGAATTTTGCTTAGCCACCATCTTTCACTTTATGTGACGTGATTTGATTTCGGCCGACATTAGATTTGGATTCCGAGTCAAGAATTGCCATCTTTCACTTTATGTGACGTGATCTGATTTAAAACGGACATGCTGTCGCACTGAACTACGATGTGAGAGTTAAAATTAGTATCCAGAATTTCGCTTAGCCACCATCTTTCACTTTATGTCACGTGATTTGATTTCGTCCGACATTAGATTTGGATTCCGAGTCATGTACAATATTATATTTAATTCCTGCAACTTCATACCTATCCCTATTTTTATTCAAAAAGATTTATAATATTTTTATTGTCATAAAAGTTATAAATGAAAGTTATATATATATAAAAAAAAGAGAAAGAGTCCTATTTGAACAGAATTTGTAATATTAAAACAGACCTAATATAATAATATATATACATTATATACATTTTACATCGTTATGCTTAAAATAATTATAATTATATACATTTTAATTCCTGCAACTTCATACATATCTCTATTTATACTTTCAAGCTCCTCTCGTTCTCTTCAACATCTCATCTTCATTTCTTTCCTTGTGGATTTTTTTCGGTTTTTCTTTGTGGTCCATATCAATGGCATCGAAGCTCGTACTAATGTTGGGCATTTGCATTTTCGCCCTCTTCCTGCTATCTCCCGTAACAGCCGTAGAAAACCCGCAGGCAACCTTGACGCAAGCAGGTAAAATACCACTGACTAACTTAGAGATGGAATTTCATTATTTCCGGAATTTAATTTTTTTCTGTCTCGTCGATGTGAATGGTTTCAAAGTTCATATTTGTGGTTATTTTCACCTTGATTTTGCTGGGAATTAGCACTGAATCTCCGGTAGCTTTTTTGTTTTTCTAATAAAGCCACACTATAAAAGATTGTTTTAATAGTTTGTTTGATGTGTGTGTTTAGGGCGAATAGCACGGCTCAGAACAGATCTTTATGCACAGGATGCGACTATTGGTTGTTTTAGGTGCATGTTAATGTGTTAAAGTTATTGATGATGATGATGATGATGGTTAACGTCCACTGAGACCAAATAATGATCTATCGGACCTAAAAAGACAAATTATTTATTTTGATTTAAGAATTTTATTCCTATGCTCAAAAAGCTTGGAGAGAAGCCTTCCGAGTTCACTATAATTTTGGCATTGTAAAAGGCTAGGGAGGTCAGTATTGTAACAAAGGTTGTGAAATTGATATCTAATGTGGTTGTATGCAGGGCACTCTAAGAGGAAGTGGTTTTCATCCTCGATGCTCCTATTCTCACAAATATGGCAGATCCTTTCTATCCATGGCGTTTTTGGAACTACCCAGCGGCCAGTTCCACTATGGAGCTCGTGAGAATTCGTTCTAATCTTTGCTATATTAATTTTCTTTTTTGAGCTAGTTAGAATAGAGAGATACTTTTGATCTTCAAGGGTGGGGTTGATGACCTTCTTATAATAATTTAATTTTCTTTTAGACGCTAAATCTTTCTCACACCATAATTTCTCTTTGAACTTAGAAGTAACAATATCTTTAATGTTATTTATGTTTTGCAAAGCATCGTTCTCATTGACCTCCCAATAGTTTAACCAGGCCCTTGTGTCCTTATGCCATCCTCGGTTAAGCCTTAGGTTATTTTGGTTGGAATTTAAAGCTAGCTTAGGAAGTCTATGATTGTCTATGTTATTGAGCTTGTGCTTGTACATCAGAAACCTGAGCATAGCTAGGCTCTCAATAGAAGAAAGACCTGCTTCTATAAGAAGAATAGGATATGGTGTATTACTTTTAATTTTTAGGTTATACATTATAAAATGCTTCTGGATTTGCTCAATCCTCCTCCATGATTCTCTGGAGATGCTGTAGCCCCAAACTTCACAGCCATATAAGATAACAGGAGTGACTAAGGTTTCAAAGAGGAACTTCTTTTTATCCCACATTACGAGGTTTGTTGTTTTACAGTTATTTTCAAGACCAAAATAAGC
>APFE030646801.1:0-16898 GCA_000404065.3 Pinus taeda
GGGGGGGGCCGATCCCCCCTGGCTAGGGGGTCCAGGGGCTAGTGGTCCCCCGGCGGGGGTTTCAGGGGCAGTGCCCTCGAAGCTAAAAACATATGTAAAATTGCCTTGTAAAAGTATAGTAATTTCTAGTCAATCTAGGCCGTTCATTAGGCAGATGATTTAACGGTAGAAATTATGTTTAGTTTAGTTTTTTTTTTGCCCTAGAAGGCAACCCCTCTATTTGTATGAGGGCATTATATTTGAGGTTGTGTAATAGGTGTGTATTCTCTGAGCGAGAAGTAGAGAGGTGAGACTGTGAGAGAAAACAGAGGATATTACAATGGATCTATGGTAGGTTGTGTCTATTCATTTTGCTGGATAATAGAAAGGAAGGACTAGCTGTTCAGGGTGGATGTAGCCCAAACTGGGTGAACCACGTATATCTGTGTCTCTCTTGTTTCATGCATTTTCTGTTTTTATATTTGTGCAATATTTTATGTGTTCTATTGCTCCATAATATATAATTTTCTAACAATTTGCTTAAGCAAGTAAGTTGATAACTATTTCAAGGGTGTGTAAGAATGACTTTGGGATACAAATATTGGTTGTAGTTTAGATAAGGTAAAATGAAAAAAACAATTCTTCCTCGAAGAAAGAAAAATTGAACATAGAAGATAACATGTACAAGTATATATCATTTCATTTTAGTTTGAAACGTGAAGACAGTTGAAAAAGAGAAGATACGTTGAATTCTAAATCAACTAACATCAAATAATCATAACACAGAGAAGAAATAAAACAATTGACAATAATAAAAAAAACAAATCCCATGCACCATACCATAAGAATCCTTGAATAGTAAGATCGATGACCCTCAATACCTAAGAAACATGCATCATTGATTGATCACAAAAGCATGAATCTCTAAAATTAGCACTAACACCTCACTTAGCTAGCAAGAAACCTTTCTATATTGATTCATCATAATATATAATTGATACATATGAGAAAAAAATGTTTAGGCTCAATGTATCTTCAATCCAACAAAGGATCGGTTCAAAACTAAAATAAACATAGTAACCTGTTGTTTTAAAAAAAAAATTCCTCCAAACATAAAACATAAAGCATATTTTTTCCCTTTGAAAGAAAAAGCAAAATATTTTAATACAAATTAACTTAAAAATTCTTTGGACTGATCATCATAATTGAAATAGAAAAAACACCAAAAAATTGTGTTTTTGGCTGTTCAAAAGCCTGCGTAGTAGCTATGCAGCACTGGAAACTTCATCCTTCTAGAAAAGACACATGGAAATCTTTTAAGGAGTTGATTTGGACAACACATGTACCCCACGCCAGCATCTTCAAAACTTGATAGGGGGCCATCATCTAGTATGCATGATATAGTCTGGGCACGGCTTGCATAGCAAGTGTGCAACACCTATGTAGAAAAATTGTTACAACTATTCTCTAAATTCCTTCCAGTACTCCTGATTGTTGTCATAATACTATATGTCTATCAACATATCAACTTCAACATATTAAAATATCAAGAATTTAAGACAAAACTTGATAAGAAAGGAGTCTTGGTCACTTCCTTTTCCTCTTGCTTGACACTTTACTACTAGAAGCCTTGGTGTTGGGAGTCTTGGTCTCGGAGTCTAGAGTAGTGAAGTCATGTTGCTCAATAGGTGGTGATAAAGTAGTTGTGGCCTTAGTCATGAACTTAGTATCAAATTTAGGCATCTTCATGAGCATAGTTATCACAGCTGCTCCCTCATATCTCTTCGAAAATCTATGTGCCTCCTCCAAATCTTGCCTCATAGTTCTCAGCTAAGCATTCAAAACCAAGTTTCTAACATACAAACTTTTGCATTTTGTCCTTACTGTATGGGACCATTTGACAAAATGCTTACTCCTTTCAAGGGCTTTGGGTGCTTCTTTGACTTCATGGTCACAGTTTTCAAGAATATGTTGAATTGAATTTTTATTCTCCAAGTTTTGTTGCCTGAATTGATTGACCTAGTCTTTACTTTCCTCTAACTCCTCTAGGCACCTCTAATACTCTTTCCATTGACTAAATGGGGTTCTTCTAGGAGATTTAGCTATTTGTCTCATTTTCTTCACATATTTAAACTTTGATTTGAACACCCTGACTACTAGCTCTCTATGCCCCACTACAACATTCTTAGCTTGTTCAACAAAAGCAACATGTTTTTTCTTTCCTTTGGAAACTGCTACAGGTGACTTTGTCTTGTCCTCTACTGGTTCAATAACTTGTTTTATATCTTTTTTCTTTTTCTCCAGAATTGTTATTCTCATATGGTTTTTAAACAATGCCTATTTCATGTTTGTTATCTAGGGTCCTCTTCTTTGTACTGCACAACAGCTATTTCAAGTGGTGCTATGTCCTCTTCATAGTCTGGATGTGCCATTTCTGAGCCCTTGACTTCATCAACTTTATCATCAACCTGTACATCTATATGCTTGTCTTCAGAAATTTCCACAATTTCTTGATGGGTTACCTCTTCCTGTGTCTTTTTAACTCTAGACCTCGTTCTAGGTCTCATCACAAACTCATCTTGAGCTATGAATTCAATTTTAACTTTAAGTTTGGCTTGTTGAGATGATGTCACCTGCTCTTATGTTTCTTTGTTTGTTTTTTCATCCTCCATGCTTTGCAATTTAGCTTTCTTGCTTAATTTTCCTACAAGTTTCTTGCTTGGCTTATCACCTTCCTTCTTTATGGGTTTCATCTTCATGACTGAATGAATGTTCTCCTTTTTTGGATTTTCTTTCTTAGGCTCTTCTTTATCGGTCTTCATTGATGGTGACCCAGTTTGTGGCAAAATATCAATACTTGCAACAAAATCAGACCAAAGAATTTTCTTTCTTTCAACACCATGCTTAACTAAGATTTTGCTTAAAGAAAAATGGAACAGACTTGAAGCATGGTTATATTTTTGAATTTTTACTTTGGTGACCATTCTTTCTAAACTCTTGCGAAGGAAATAAGGGAGGTTCATTGACTTGTTTTTAGTGAAATTCCATAGTAACCTAAGATGGTACTGGTATATTCTATTGAGCCTGCCCTCATAGGTGAAGTATCTTTGGATGACCTTCAGAAGGTCGACATACTTCTCTTGAAGTTAAATTATTGGGAAGGTGGAAGAAAACTTGTTCAAATACTCTAGTTTCACAAACTATTTGTAAGCCAAAATATCTAATTCATCCCCCTTGAACCACTTCTCCCTTGTTTTAGGGAGGTTGGTTGCGTCAACAATAAACTTCTCATTTAATACAATCTTCAGGTTACCTAGTTTCACTCTGTTGCCATGGAAATTAAGAGAAAATAAACTAGTAAGTTTAACATTGTGACTTATTTTTCAAATCTTCTGACAGAAAGGAATGCACCCCGTGTTCTCAAAATCCACTCTAATGGTAGGGGATGAATTGAGCAGGCTCAAAGTGTTGGGTTCGGTGTGTATAAGGTCTCCTCCATTTTTGCTAGTAGCAGGGGCCATCCTATCTTAACACCTAACAAAGTGAATTTGACTTTAGGCCATGGATACATGTACAGATGCAAAGGAATGAATATGGCCACGAGTGACAACAAAACTTTACTTAAATAGTTGTGATAGAAATATGGTGACAACGTAGGTTATGGGGTCGAATCCAAGTAGGAGAATTTGATAATTAAAAGACACCTAACATGAATTGTGCCAGGAAACATTCATCGTCAAAATTTCATGTCTACTGCAATGTGATAGCACATTCGAAGGAAATATTATGTTTTTTAAACATAACAGAGTGTGCACATCACAAATTTCCTAGTTGGAACAAACACAATTTTGACACAATAACCAGGATAAAAAGCAATGAGAATTTTAGGAAAGGTGAATGACTTCCTACCTCTCCAATCCTTGCATTCACACTGTGTGCTGATGGCTAGCTTGAGATGCAACCCCTCTCTGTGTAGAAAAATGTAGCACCATGCTCGAACCGTTCTACGACCTATAAACTCCCTTACAATTTATGAGCTTCTATGCGTTTTATGCACTTATTTGCGATATTTGCTCCAAAATAGGACCATTCATCTCATTATCTGCATGAGGGGATATTCCATCACTTGTGATCAATCATAAAGAAAATTGGTGGCCTTTAAAATTATTTCAAAATATTTTTTGATGTAACAAGTTTGACATGTAACGCACGTTCCTCATGGAATTCACATGCTTAAGGTAGCATTGTTTGAGTATTGTAGGGTGGTAAAGGATTTAAATATGATGGATTTGGTAACCAAATTTTGTCATGGTTGAGAAATGATATGAATCCAACATGGTTCATAATGATGCTAAGCAAAGGGGGTATTTTAGGCCTAGGGATGTGTAGTAATGTTATAATGAGGATGAGGGTTTAGGCCTAAAATAATCAATAGGAATAATGTAAACATTAGGGAATGAGGGGAAGTAATGTAATGAGGGGAAAATGAGATAGGTAGATGGATTCATATAATGTCTAGCAAGGGCATAGACCAAAATATTAATGATTAGGATCCTTTCGAGATCCTTCCTTCAACAACAAACACTTTGACCATATTACCAACCTATCATTACCTAATACCCAGATTCAACAATTTGTTACAAAACTTTCCCATACAATAGACACCCCTTCCTAATGACTGACCATGATGACCAAAGTGATGACCTAACTAATGATTACTCCTTTGAGCAGTGATAGGTCAAATCATGACATCAAGAAAATTTATTAATTTTACCTCCATTAAAACAACAAAAATTAACTCGAAATACCTTTCAACTGACAAACTAACCTACTCTAATTTAAATCCCCAGCTAGCTTTATCGTAATGATGTTCTATGCAAACTTAACCATTCAAGCATGGATTTAGTTATGGCTCACCTGCCGCCATGGCCACTATGGTTTACTAATCACCCACTGGTGTTATCCCTCCTGATCTTATGTTAGAATTAAACTTCCTAAGTCCACAGGATTTAGAATATGTTGAGAAGGCTATGAGGAGATCAATACTCCTTAAAGATATGCACGCCAATGTGCACCCTAAGGATTGCAATGCCTTAACCAACAACATTGTGGTGCTTGATAGAGACCTCTATGACATCTAGCCTTGAGAAGTGGATAGATATATACTCCTCTGAAGGAGGTGTCAATCCCTAGAACACCATGGATATCAACAACCATTCATGAAAGAAGTTACCATGCCATTTCACCACAAAGGTATGGCACAAATGATGGTGTCCAGCATGAGGAGTTTTAGCACGAGTGTCTCTAGGGTGGTAATCCATGTTGCTAAAAATGAAAGGCTAAAGAAACCCCAGACGCAAAATCATGGTTTATTAAGGTTAATAAGGGAAGTGATCCTTGGCATCAACACCTTGCCATAAAAACTGTAATAGACTTGTAGCGAACATATGCACATAGACCCCACCACAACAAGTTGTCTCTAATGTAACCATTATACTTGCAATGAAAAGAGTTACTATGTTGTTCATTGTTATGATTTTGGATCGGGTTCTTTATAGACCATTTCATTTCCCTTAACATTGCACAATGTATTAATCATTCAAGTGACTAATAGGAACTCAATCCATGTCCATTACATTATATGCACCATTTTAATCCAGAAATGCACAAACACATGTTCATTACATTTACATGCACCATTTCAATACATAATCCAACATAGATTCATTATCATTTAAACAAGCACAAGAGTACTTATCTTCTAATTTTCAAGGCAACTAAGTCTGGAACAAGGACTCTCTTGACTCTATGATTTGGAAAGAGTGAAGACACCTACCAAAGCTAAGGGTCAACACTAGGGGAAAAACCAAGAGCAACATGCATATAAGGATGAGCAAGTTAGTAGGTCAATGAGGAGAAAAGAGGATGAATTCTCAATTTCACCACATTGCAACATAAGAAATGCTCATGCAAACTTGGAACCTCGTAGTCATCATATTATAGTAAAGAAAAATACTCATGCTAAACATTGTTGTAATATTCAATATCATTTACATGCTATTCGATCACCTTCAAGTATTACCACAACAAATTTTTCATTCTTGCAAATAATAATAATACAGGCATGCCCCCTACAGCAATAACATCATCTAAACTAATATTGCAACATGTTTTATTATGAATAACAAACAAAAAATCCATTATCTTAATCTATGATGGAATGTTCCGACTAAGAGTGGGAATCTAACTCTCCACCCAACCATAAACAAGCTACAACCTCTATTACTTGTTTTTGAAACCCCTGAGCCAGATTCTAAGGCTTGATGTAGGTGCTTTCATCAAAGGGAAACCTTCAATGAATGCACAGTTGAACCAGAGCACCACCAAACCACCCTACCTTCATTCCCAAGGCAAGCCACTGCTCTCTTTGAATGCTTATGCCCAACTAGTTTTCAATAGGGTACTTTAGTTGGCTTGTTTATCTTCTTAGAGCTCGGTAAGATAGCCCCCAATATTGCTTTCTCTACCTCTTCTCTAGCATCTATGTTCCAAGATGTTTTCCTCCTCTGCGTATTATTATTTGGTGTCTTTCTTTATTTTATTTTTTTATCTCTGCTCTCGATAACATGCATCCATCCTTATGATTTTTCTCCCCTATTTCCCACAGCGTCATAACACCCTCCTCATGGACAGTGTATCACATGCTTCCTTCATGTTTTTCCTACTTTTGCTTGTTATGGGAACCAAAGGACACATGCTTATGTCCTTTCTCTTTCAATTCATTGATGGCACATTCAACCCCATTTAAAACCACTCAACCAACCAAGGACTGAGATTTAAAACAACAATTTCCCCAAGAAATCTCCTACCTCAAGCAATGGAATTTGTGTCCTTCTCTCAACCTTTTAATTAATAAAAGTATCTACATTACATACACGAGGATAAGAAATTGGGTTATTACAAACCCCTCCCCCTTGGTAGAACATCATCCTCGCTGTTCAATGACACATATGCAATCAACATACTTGAAAAATAGACATGTTCGTCCATGGATCTTTATAGACTCGGCGCTTTATAACATTTACAATTTGTTTTACATTTTATTCAACCAACAAACAAGATATTAGAATCAAACCGTCAAATTAAGTGTGATAGACTTTAAGTCATAATTTAGTTTTTTTCACTAATCCTCTTTGTAGCCTCTAGATGTACTGACTTGGATCATTTCTATCCAGTGTTTTCATGTTGAGCCCTTCATTCCCTTAGTGAAAATTTTCAGCTCATTGTTTCTAGGCACATGCCCAATGTGGTTGTAACCCAAATCAACCATGCTCATGATTAAGAACCCAATTTTATATGTTGGCCTTCCCTTGTCTCTTCTCATTCCCTCGCACAATCTGGTTACTCCCTTTCCATGAATTCACTCACCTTCAAAGTTCAGGCATCCGCTTCTCTGTTTCTCAGTCCCTCGAGTGATCCATCCCTTAGCAAGGCTTCCTTGCATTGGAAGGAGCTCAAACCTAAGGGATATCTCTACCTCATACTATCGTATAGGTCATAACATGCTTCAAGGTGATCAGTGGACACCATTGAGTGTTGGTGTCCAACAATGGCTCTGAACTTGAAATCGTGACTTTAACATATTGTTGTCATTCTGCCTTGTAGTCGATTTCATTCATTTGGATGGAAATCCCATATACTTTCCTACACCACGGGCACATAAATTTTGTGAGACTCATCATGAGGAAATGTAATAAATTCAAATCATACTTCATCAGTAGTTTA
Organism: Pinus taeda; assembly: GCA_000404065.3. Lineage (NCBI taxonomy): Eukaryota > Viridiplantae > Streptophyta > Pinopsida > Pinales > Pinaceae > Pinus > Pinus taeda. The sequence continues at coordinate 7,765 of APFE030646801.1, forward strand.
TTTATGAGGTGAAATCAGAATTCTTCTTCAATTCTTCTCTTAATTTTCTTCTTTCTTTACACACATTAGATTGATTTCCAACACGGCAAGAATCCAGTAGCCTTTCCTTTTCACATACACACATCATATTGGTTTCCAAGCCTAGAAAGCATCTAGTTCCTTCTCTTCTCTTTGACCACATATGAACACTAGATTGGTTTCCAAGCTCAGTAAGCATCCAGTGCCTTCTATTCTCTTTGACCATGTACACACACTAGATTGGCTTCCAAGCTCGGTAAGAATCCAGTGCCTTCTCTTCTTTTTAACCATGTACACACACCATATTGGTTTCCAAGCTCAGAAATCATCCATTGCCTTCTCTTTTATTCTCTTTGATTTCAAGTTTACTAAGTGGCTCACCAGCTCCAAGGTGAGCACTTAGTAACAAATAAAAAGATAAAATCCCAATCGCTATCCTACGATTATGGGAACTAACAAATCAAGTAGTATTTATTCAACAGTAATATAGGTGTTTTCCACACCTTTGCAGGCCTAAGTAGTCCCATACTTTCCTGCTCCATAAACTACACAACAAAACGTCCTAGACAGTCCCATACCTACTTGTTCCATACACGTTATGCAACACAAAGGGCCCAGACAATCCCATACTTTCCTACCCCAAAATATAACACAACACATGCATGTATGCACAATGTACATTGACAATTCAAATACCACACCATTTCCATCCATAGACACTAGGTAACATTGCCTCTAGTGTCTTTCTCCACATGTCACATATTGTATTTCTTTCATTTTGTTGTTATATCTTTTAGCATTCTTTGTTCATCATATAATATGGGAATAATTTATAAACCATGTTCACATAATGTTAAAATTATAGATCAATCAGGGTTACTTTCACCCACTTGATTCCTCATACAACCAAGAATCATGCATGTTATCCATATTTACATAAAATTAATTATAAATCATCATTCCTTGAAAGGAATAACTCTTGACAAAAACTTGTTAGACACAATGGAATCTATAGATGTATATAAATGTATACATGATCATGGGCATCTTCACAGGTTCATCTATATCTATATCAAGTCAAGGTCAAAGAACTCCCCTTGTGTCATTATCATGGATACCATGCCACTGTCCATCATTCCCCATGGACTAACCAACCACTTGGACATCATGTGGTTTTTCACTCAGTCATTGGCATAATGGGAATTGAATTATGTCAAAAGAAGATAGAGTTCAGATAACTCCTTGTACAAAGCACACATTAGTTAATGGAATTCTCTTCCAAAAATTTTCATTTTTACCTTTCACGTGTTGTTATGTACAAATCTAAAATCAAGATGATGTCAAACATGAGAACAATAAATTAAACCCACCACTTATAGGCATTAACATAAAACAATATTCAAAATTAAATTTTAGCCCCTTAAGTTTCGTGTTCATGACACTTCCAGCCATCATACAATGCACAAAGGTATGCATGTGCATATGCATATTCATGTACCAAAATTAGTTCAAGAGTTCTTCACAAGGCTTACAACAACCTTGAAGTATTACATTCCCCGAAATTTCACACGGGACTTTTTAAACACACACACACACACAGATATATGTATACATATATGTGTGTGTGTGTGTGTGTCAACAAGCTTGAGGGAATGCCCTCCTCCTTCTCTATGTGTAACATTGTTGATTCGTGTTCCCGTGGCACATAGGGGATATTGACCTTATTCTTCTTCTTGCAAGGATAGTTGATTTTCCGATGCTCTTCTCCAAAACACCAGTAGGAGATTATCATCTTCTCCTTTTCAACCTCATGAGGCCTCTTCCTAGCAGATAATTCATCTTAGTATTTCATTTCCTGCAACCACTTTTGCAACTCATCATTCCACTCAACCAGTCTTGTGTTTCCTGGTGAGCTTTCTAAGTTCTTCCCTATAGATTTTTAGCTCATCTTCTAGGTCTTTGTGCTTAACATACAAATTATTAAAGGTTCTATTCCTTTGGAGGGATGTCCCTCTTTCTTGTTCTCGATGGACTTGGTCCATATCCTACTACACCATGCCACAATACATGTTTCTTTTCACTGCCACTGAGTCTTGCTATGCACTGCCACATACACTCAGTTGTTAGTGTATTAAAAGATATAAACAAATATACCAGTTTCCTTGCCTTTTTATACCAATCATGTTGCCATGCAACTGTACACATGTCTCACCTTACATATTAGTCACAGTCTCAAAACCCAGGACATAAACACCTCAACATAATTTTTCTAAAACCAGAATTTCTACATGCATGTGCATGTATCAACTCATTGATAACCATGCTTTCAGAAGATTCTAGTTTCGTTATCAAGTTTAGTTATAATTTGGAACCATATACCATGCTAGAATGAGCACTATTCAATTCATTTAGTCTCTACATCAATACCCAAAACAATAATTTAAATGCAGCCTTTATACCACAGTTACTAACCAGGGCATCTACAATATTAAGGAATTAATTAGAACCCATTTAATACATTGACATGATTTCATGAATAATCATGTCTTTACTAAACTAAATTTTATACTTTTACCCAAAATTATTAACATTTATTATCATCAACTTATTTAACGAGACCACTATTATTACTTGTTAGAATCAACCGTCAAAGTGTAAGAAGAACATTAGCCTTCATTGGGTAGAGACATAGTATCAACATATGAAAACAATTGAATTTAACTGAGGTTCTTAGACTTCTATACCATACTTACCATAATGCATATGCATTTCATTCACTAAACCAAGCAAGGTTATACAAAATACACATCACATAGGGATCCTTCCCTGTATCCTTTAAGCTTCATGTACATAATGGTCCCAAGCATACCAGATCGCATCACCAAACCAAAAGTGATGGTATGCCACATGTACTCATTGCCCTACAAGAATTTCTACAAAATTCCAAAGAAAATACCATATCCCAGGTCACAACCACTGGTTGTCCAAACCTTCAAGATGTTAGCAAGAAAACACATCCATTGCCAGAGAATTTGTCTAACAACATGATAAACATCATTGCGACTAGTATAAAATCTAACTAACACTTGCAAGCAGGATACCATCAAAGTCATATGCATATATTACACTCAAAGTTGAGCTCCAACCTAGATCTAAGGATCCAAGCATTAGTACTACGCTACATACTTGGATCACAAGGTGACCCTTAAATCATGCATGACATAAATCATTGACAAGTGTCTTTAACACCTAAACATGTGTTTTATTAATTTTCTAAAGATCATTTTGACACCCCCTTACTTAGGGGCCTCTTGTTACTTTCCCATGATAGATCCCATCTAGTCCAAGTGTTGAACCTAGATTTTCTAATACCACCTCTAACAAAACACCACCCCACCTACCCCAATGGGATGGGTTGTTACCACTGATCCAATTCCTCTTATACTACTAAAAGAATGGGATTATATTTTTTTTTCTCTTATATGTGTTCCACTCGTTGAGGATTTGAACTTATTTAGCTAAATTTTATGACTTCTCCTCTCCATGCATGAGCACATGACTAAAATCCTTAAATTGCTTCATTTTATTAATTTGTGATTAGCCCTACCACTTGTAGATCTCTCTCTCTCTCTCTCTCTCTCTCTCTCTCTCTCTCTCTCTCTCTCTCTCTCTATCTTATCTATCTATATAGTATATATATATATATGTATATATTACATCATCTTATTATAAAATTTGTCGTCCATATGGAATGGACCCGCCTCTACACACTAGTGTCAATAACAATTCACCACACAACCTTGCTCTGGTGGTCCCCACCAACGTCACATAAAATAAGTGTAGGTTTTGGGTAGATCCCCACACATTCAAACAGTCGAACCATCATACACTACTCTAAAGGTAATGTGCACAATGTTTATCACCCCTCGAAATGGGTAGTAGAGGAAATACCATTGATGTTGGATCGACAACACATAATAATTATGATAGGGTTAAGCCCATTTCCAAACCTACCAAGGGCACCCCTCAAAAGTGGGTTTCAGTTTCCAACAAAACCACAATGGGCTTCCTTTTGTGTGCATGACCTCAACCTAGGACCCATGCGCCACCCAAGCACCACATATCATTGGGCCCCCCACATTGTTCTAGTCCTTGTCATCCCAATGCACCCATTGCATGATCCCATTTTATGCCTCCGAGATGGAACCTTTAGGACATGTCATCGTGATTCTGACACCTCAATTCTTTCCTTGCATGCTCCTCTTATACTTATGGGATGGGGACCATCAAGACACATTACCTTGTGTTATCGGTTGACTACTCTGATTCAACTACCACTGTAGCTTGTTTCCATGTCACCCCAGTCTCATTATCCTAGTATTTCCCACGTATGTTCCTCTTTGTGCCTCTAAAGTGGGGATCATGGGGACATGTCATCCCTATTCCAACACCTGGGGCTCTGAAAACATGCACCTCTTGGTCTTTTGGTGAAGAACCCCTAGGTTTACCTGGATCAATGGGCCACACCTCCGAACGACCCCTGCTTCTACTTGGTTCATAGCAGGATAGTGCAATAGCATTCCATGTCAAGTCATCCCAACCCTTCCTTATTTTTCCTTACAACCAACCTCTGAGGACCACCCTATGGGTTGAGTTATCCCATGGCCCACTTGTGCCAATCCCAATGCATTTAGGTTTACATGGAGGCCAACTTGTCCTAGCCCCATGTCATCCCTTCTATATTTTTGTGTTGCAAATACAAACTTCTAGGGTATGGCCTCAGGGATGATTTGTCATGCGGACTCTATCCCAGCCAATGGGAATTCTCCCTTCCTCTGAGTTGTGAGACCAACTAGCTTTGTGCCTAGTCATCCTCGTTGTTCCTTTGCAAGAAAAAATAGACTCTTGGGATGTGGCCTCCAAGCCATGTTACCACTCCATTTCCCAATAACGATAAGAAAAAATATGGGCGTCTAATTCAAGGCTTCCACAGCTAGGTCTTTCATCAGACCATCACTTAAGCCTATCTTATTAAAGTATAGTTTAAATCCCCACATAGCTTCACCGTAATGCTTCTCTATGCAAAATTCGTCATTCAGGCATGGATTTACTTACGGCTCAGCTGCAGTGGTACTACAACCATCTATATTTATGACATCATTCTGCCATGGATATTATGTCTTACTAAGCACCCACTGGTGTTATTCCTCCTGAGATTTTACTAGAATAAAACTTCTTGATTCCATGGGATTCGAAAGATCTTGTTGGGGAAATTATATGTGTAATAATTCCAACATTAAACTATCAATCTGGGTTTGTAAGACTTAGAGGAAAAAGCACATGTAATGCAAGATCATAGCGTCTAACCTAAACTAGAATATGAAATCAATTTACTATCTAAGTACATATCACATAATTGTTAAAACTATTTCCAATCACACAAACTGAAGCAAAGAAGCTTATCAAACTAAATCCTTATTCTATTCAAACCTTAATCACTACTCTATTTGGATCATAACCTAACTAATTCTCTCACTTAATGGTAAAGAAAACAAACAAATTGGTGCAAAGCCATTACACAAGCTAATTCAAAATTTATAGTTCAAGCAACATAGATTTATATTGCAAAAGAGTATAATCATTACTTAAATAATCCAACCACTATATAAACTAAACTATGATATCAATCTTGGCCTTGTGAATTATGATGTGAAAAAAGGAGAAACCATTAAAAAGATTCTAATCATTTTATCTAAGAGAAATTTGTCACAAATAATCTGCCATTCACTGCTTAGAAATCTTCAATAAGAAACCCTTAATTTGAATAAAACAAATCACTTGAAAAAGTCGATCTTCTAAAATTGCGAAAATCGTAATCCAAACATAAAATTAGAGAGAAACCAAATCAGTCCTACACTAAACTCATGCATCTATTGTAGAATCAAAACCATACCACACTCTATTCTAGAAAGCAATGCTTAGCTAAAATGTCTTATGCTATGGAAAGCAAGAAGGTTTCAATCAAAAGAAATCTCAGGTCATGAAAACTTTTTTTTACAAGCATCCCAAAAAGAACCACTCACAACCACACTTCATTCTATTTTTCACACTCACAACATTAATATATTTAATTTGAAAACCAATTCTTGTTCTAAATTAAGGCTATCACAGTCAAACTTCTAGAAACCTTTAAATTTTGATTCAATTCAACCCTATTCTCAATCAGTCTAAATTTCAGAACTAATCAAACTTAATTGCAACCAGTTTCATTGTTCTTGAGCATTCCTCACAAAGACATAATATTATAGATTTTGGAAAAATGAGCAGAGCATAAACCCATTTCATTCTCGACTTATAATCATGGTAATTAACTCCTATGTCACTTCCAGGTTAAGAATATTTTTCAAACATTCTACACTATTAAATAAATCATTCATACATTAAGCATCATTACCCAGTCCTAAACGATTGAGGAATGAGATCTACAATATTCAACTCAGACTTACGAAACAAAGTTTTGAGTACAAAAATTATAACGATTCTGAGATTTTAAGCAACAGTTCTTTCAATAAAATTCACACTTCAAACATAATTCCTATCATCTATATTAGCTATAGAACTTGTTTCCAGGTGGTGGTGGGACCTTTCCACTCCTAGAGAAAGATTAAACTAATTCAATATTGTTAAGAGCTTAAGAAAACCATAATACTCACAGAGAATTTAATGCCAAATCGAAATTATATATTAAAGTTCAAAATATAAATGGTGTATACATCATCACTGCCATAGTTGTTGCTATTCCTACTAGCTACCACTATTTCTCTACTTCTACCCTTTGCTAATACTCACTACTTTCACCCCCTGTTCATGCAAAGAGCACGGGCTCTTATAAGGTGTGGCCGATAAAAAAAAAAGCACAACCAAATGGAAACAAAACCATATACAATCTTCTAGAGTTTCTTCGAATGGATGATGGTTGGGTTCATCTTTGATCATTTCATGGAGGGAGGAACCATTTCCCTATCAAGCACAAATAAACTTATCAAATCATGGTTCTCCACGTGGCTATGGCAAAAAATAGTCAAATCCCGAATTTGGCATTTTTTCTGTTCTTGAGATTCCATTGATCATAAATTCCTCATAATGCTGAATTTTTCCAAATGATTTATGAGTTCCCTGAATGAGGGTATTCGGAAAAAAACCCTTGTCTCATAATCTAGATATTCTTCTTTTTTTTCCCTTGGAAAAAAGTCATAATTTTCATTAATGAGGAAAACTACATTTTGCAGATGCCAGTGGCATATACTGTACTATGGGCTAGAAGCCTATCCTTGTGAATTTCAAACTAGATAGAGTTGTACTCCACACAGGGAGAAATTTCTCTAAGCTATGATCTTCAAAATACTTATGTACTCACTCTACGCAGAGAGTATCGAAAAATAATTGTCATGTGATAAACTACTTGATAAAAAATTCATATAATATTTATATAAAGACAACGAAAGAAAATATATACAGCAAAACTTTATGTCAGCTCCCATTTAGCTTTACTAATCTGATATCTCTATAAAAGGTCTATGATAATACTAATGGAAGGTTCCATCAGTTTGCTCCAGTATGCTCCAAGTGCCTATATGCCTGTGCATTGCTTCCTTGGATAGTAGATTGGCAACTATGTTCCTCTCCCTATATAAATGTTGACAAGTAAATGTGTCAAATATATTTATAAGTCTAAAAATTTCTTCCATGACTTGTCTCAGAGTAAAATCATGACAAATTGTACTTGTTAATCAGATGGCATATAGTTTTTGAATCTCCAAATAGTTGTAAGTTTCTGCATTGTTTTTCCAAGGCAAAGTGAATGGTGTATTTTGCTACTAAAATCTTAGCAAAATTGTTTGTCCCTCTGCCCAAGCCCATTTGGGTTTTTTAAATATAATTTTATGTAATATGGAGGACAACGCCACCCCCATTGCCAATATCTTGAGCTAAGCCATTAAAGTATGCCCACGGGTGGGATTGGTTTATGCTCTCGGGAATGATATGCCTGGGATTTGGATTTGTTTCCTCCTCTGGTATCTATTTGTAGTCTGCTAGGATTTGTGTAGTGATGGTTGGCCAATGGGGGGGAGAAATTTGAAATGATTCTGTTTCGGGCAATCCAAATGGCCCAACAAGTCAGTAAAGGGATGTTTTTTGTTCTTTCCGAGGACACATTGGACCACCATCCCTCCCAGGCTTCCTGAACAGTTGTGCCTTACCACCTTGGGAGGGAAGGTATCTGAGAGTGGATAGTATTCCAAAGCTCCCTTGTGCATGGGAAAGTAAGAAAAAGATGATTCCTAGTTTCATTGTCTGCTTTGTAAAGGCCGCACCATAAGGGTCCATGAAAATATCTTTTGATCAAATTTTCAACTGTTGGGATTTTGTGACGTAGAATGGTCCATGTGAGGAGCCTAGACCTACATGGTGCTTTAAGTTTCCATATGTTTCTCCACCAAGGTTCACACTGTGGTGCATTCAGAGAGTTTATAAGGGTTATGTATCCCTCCTTAGGTGAGTATTTCCTGTGCTTTACATGTGCCTAGATAAGCTCATCCTCCCCTTCCTGTATCCTGATATGGGATTCCATGAGTGCCTCTGTGTATTCCTTCCAATGCTGCTGCCATTATTGAGGGATCGGTAAAGTCCTTCCATATTTCCAAGCTTGTTGTAAAAATGTAGAGCAACCATTGTCTGCTATTTAGTTAAGGTGTAGATCCCTTTGGAGGTAAGGTATGTTCTAAGCTCTTGTGGGAGTCTGTGTGCGTTCCCACATCCAATCCAAGGGTCCATCCCTATTTTAACAACTTCTCCTGGCTGTATTTGTTAGGCCCCTATACTACTAGTGTAACCCCTTATTATTATTAGTACAACCCCCTTATTATATTGATATACCCGTGTAGTGCCCATATTGTTACTATTGTGCCCCATAGAAGCCCACTATTGTTATTATTGTGCCCTTACATTATTATTGTTATGTAGGCTCTCATTATATAATGAGCCCTTAGACTCCTATATATAGAAAGGAGGTCTTTTCATTTGTATCATCAAAGAATTGTTCATTTATTTAATGT
>APFE030646801.1:21100-58848 GCA_000404065.3 Pinus taeda
TGAACTATGCTCCGACCACTCCTAAGTTCATTTTTTAAGGAGCTTGACACAGGAAAATGAACTATGCTCCGACCACTCATGTTTCATTTTTTAACGAGGTTGCGACACGATCAAAACCATCCTCGATAGCCTGTTTCATTTTTTAACGAGGTTGATACAGGAAAAAACTATCCTCGATGGTAGCTTGTTTCATTTTTTAACGAGGTTGATACAGGAAAAAACTATCCTCGCACACTAGCTTGCTTGCTCTTTTGCTTTAGCTTCCAAAATTCTGAACTAGCCCGTTCATTATGGGGGAACGGGCTTTTATAGGAGAAGGGAGAAGAGATATTCATCGTATGTAGACACGTTCTGAATTTTGGTAATGTCTCATAATAGCCGTTGCCTTGGATAGAAAAGCCGAAACCCGGATGCTTTTGTGGGCTTTTTCCTTTCAGGGAACTGAGTGAGTCGCAAGGGAAAAAGCATTCTAGCATGCGCTGGCCAAAAATCATGCCCAAACTGTGTGGCGCGGGCCGTGCTCTGGGACAGAGCGCTTATGGGCGCGCCCTCTTTGTAAGGACTGGGCCATTGGCGCGGGGTAATATACTGTGTGCCCACGCTACTGGGAAAAAGGCATTTTCCAAGGCTAATCTTCAGAAGGTGTCTTCAGGGTTATTGTACTTCATACTCAGGAGGCCTCAATGCAAGTGTTTTCAAGTTATGTCACTGGTCACTGGTCCGTAAATGTGTCCTCCAATGTGTGACAGTGGGGGCGCGACAAGGACTGTGGCCGATGGTGACAAATTACTGTGTAACAGTATGTGTTGGTTGGCACAAGTTCAGGGGGAGCATATGCAACATACAACAAGGAAATGCTCGCTATTATGCACGCACTGGCTAAGTGGAGACAATATCTTTTGGGAAGTAAGTTCTCCATTTGAATAGACCATAATAGTCCCCAACACCTCCTTCAACAAAAAACCCTTTCTGAAGAACAACAAAAATGGATTGAAAAAATTGCCGCCCTTGACATGGAAATACTACATAAAAGGGGAAAAGACAATGTAGTAGCAGATGCCCTGTCTAGGAAAGACGAAGAACCAACATTACTTGCAGTATCGGTTTTCGTGCCTGAATGGCTTAACGAGATTCGAAGTGAGTATGCCAAGGATCCAGAAATAACTGTGATAATCAATAACCTTCCAAACAAGTCAAAATTTGAATGGAAGAATGATATTCTATGGTACAAAGGAAGAATCTATTTGAATGCAAACTCCAAGTTTAAATCCAAGATACTCAAGGAGTCACATGATTCACCGTCAGCCGAACATGTAGGATTATTTAAAACTTACTACAATGCACGTTAGTCATTCTTTTGGAAAGGGATGAATCATGATATTTAGAAGTATGTAGCAGAATCTGACACATGTCATAGAAATAAAAGTGAAAATATTATGACACCTGGATTACTTCACCCCTTAAACATTTTGAATCAAAAATGGAAGAAATATCGATGGACTTTATTGAAGGATTACCCGTATTTGAAGGCAAGGATAAGATTTTCGTAGTGGTCAATAAACTCACCAAATATGCTCACTTTATGTCAATAAAGAAATCAGACTCAGCTAAACAAATCGTTGAAATATTTTGCAAAAATATATATAAATTACACTGTTTTTTGAAAGTCATTGTGAATGATAGAGATGCCAAATTCAAGGGTAATTTCTGGAAGGAATTGTTCAACCACATAGGAACCTACCTAAATATGAGTTCCGCTTATCACCCTCAAACAGATGGACAAACAGAGGTTGTCAATAAGTGTTTGGAGGCCTACCTACGTTGCTACGCTACAAAAAAACAAAATAAGTGGGCTCAATGGTTGTATCTCGCAGAGTGGCGGTATAATTCTACTTATCACACGTTAGCAAAAATGACACCATTCCAAGCTTTGTATGGATATGAACCCTCAAAATGGAAGGATCTAGCTACCGTTAAGACAAATTTACCTACTGTTAAAAGCCAACTAGAAGAAACCCAAAAAAGCATCCAAACCCTAAAAGAAAATTTGAATAATGCAAGGACCCATATGAAACATCAAGCAGACTGAAATAGAACCGAAAGAGAATTTGAAGTCGGAGAGTGGGTATTTTTCAAGCTCCAATCACATAAACAATTATCCTTGAAACAAAAAGGAAAAAATAAATTGACACCGAAGTTCTATGGACCATATCAAATCAATAAAAAGATCAGCCAAGTTGCATATAGTTTAAGCCTTCTAGAGAAAAGTCGTGTTCACAACGTCTTCCATGTCTCCTTCCTTAAAAGGGCATTGGGCGACCATCAATTAGCGCAAACAACGCTCCCATCTCTAGATGATGAAGGAAGGGTCATTTTAGAACCAGAAGGTATCTTATCTATTAGAGAAAAGAAGCTTCGATCTCGTACAATTAAAGAATAACTAGAAGAAGAAGCTTCATGGGAGACTGAAGCGTTTATTCAACAACATTCATCATTAAGTATGCTTTGAGGACAAAGCATTCTTTTGAGAGGAAGGCAATCTTATGTAAAAATTAGTTAGTTATAGATTATTAGGAAAAGGGCATGATCAAAGATCATGCCCGTTCACCAAGAGGTACCTAAGGCAGTATATAGCCAGGGTCTCTCAAGAGAATGTAATCATCATATATTCAATTATTAATAAAATATTTTATCATGGCTGTCAATAGCTAATTTGTGTGCTTCCGTTATCTGAATCCAAGGTAGTGTAATCTCTTTTGTGTGTCCCTCTCCATGCATAAAAATACTGTAGGTCATCTCTTTTAGCCCGCCTTGAACTATCAACACCCATTTCACCAAAGCTGTGCTCAGTCTCCCAAACCTTTCTAGACTTAGACTGATGGTCTAATTCCTACTGGATTCTATTTAAACTTTGTAGAATCTAATTATTATTTGTTGCTATTCTCTCACTAGTTTTCCATTGTTAGCTTTGAAGCTGAGAACCTCCACCTTGAGGCTTCTCATACTATCCTCCATGTCTCTTATTTTCAACATGCTGACTTTGTGACCATTTGATTATGTATCAGAATTCCCTATTCTCATATCCATTGCTCTATCCCTCTCTCTTGGGCTGTCAATGTCTGGTATATCTCTTGTATCATCATTTCTCATGGTATCCATTGTCTTTTAGACTTGTACACTTTTCAAAAGAAATTCTTTGAAATTTCTTCCCAGTTTGAAATTCTATGGTCACCAGTGTGTTCTGCTCACCAGTGGTTTTCCATAGACTATTTGCATTTGAAATTTTGACACTAGAGAAAAAAGTTATGTCCTCCAAAATTTTTAATTCAACTCCAATTCTTCTTCCCAAAATTCCTGTAGCTTTCTTCTTAATTTTTCAGGGATTTCATTGGGCACCAAATCCAATATCTAATTTTCCTAGTGTGTTCTGCTCAAAATTCTATTTGGTTTGACTACTCACTTGCCAAATTCCAACTCCTAAGCATAAATACATGACCCTTAGAAGTTCTACCTCTCTCACTCTATAATGTTCTACTATTCCCCATTTCCAAACTCAAGTAAACTGCAAATGAATTTTTACTCTTTAGCACCATGCGTGTTTATTCCTATTGGGAAAGAACTCATGGAAATTTGATAACAACTATATATATGGTTCATCAAAGGAATATATATATGTGTATTTATATAGAATGTAGTTATATGCGTGTTTATATATAGAATAAAATTGCAAGCTTATCGGTAAATTTAAACTCATACATATATATAATCAAGTAGACCAGAGATGGATATATTTTATATTATATTATTGTTTTTATATATTATTTTGACACACTATTAAAAAAAGCAACAACAATTATAAGATATATAACATATCCACCCCTAGGTCTACCATACACCCCATGTCATTAAATACTTATATATGAGAAAACATAATTCTCCCATATTATATATAAGTCCACACGAACTTTATATACTTAGAAACAACAAAATACATACACACAGATGTGTGTGTATATTTATTTGTTTATTGAATGAGTGAAATGTACGTGCCTAGTTGATCGATGGTCCTCCACATTCAGGCTCTAACATTAACACATGTACCTACATGATGGTTACCGATGGAAGAAACCAACCATCGTCCCTAGTTTTCAATATGTTTGGAGGGTGGTTTCCCGGGGAATTCTTAGCTGATATATAATAATGTGAAGCCACGTCAACCTGACGGTGGGAGCCAACTCCACCCATCGAATCATTCGACCCTTGTTAACCCACACGGGCATCTCTGCATTCAATACTTATGCTTGATCGATGACCCTTCGCGATGGAATTCCAAACTATAGCCGCAACCACCTGACCCTTGTGGCTCTCGTTTCCTATTCAACGTGGTTCATACTTTCACCATCGCCTATGGTAGACCCTATGCCCCACCTCAGAATACCATGGCCTCCAACCTACCCCACTAGTGACTTACAATTCGTGGCCTTAACGCCCATGGCTTGGCAACTTGCAACAAGCCTGCCCACGACACCTCTCCACATAGCGACCCACGTTACTTCGACATCGACTGTGTTATATCATCATAATGCTAAAAATGGTGCACATGACGCCACTCTTTCGTACCTGGTTATATCTGATTTATTATATATAATATATATATAATAAATCAGATATAACCAGGTACGAAAGAGTGGCGTCATGTGCACCATTTTTAGCATTATGAGGTTAAAATTAATGATTCTTCCATCAATTTCTTCTTCATGGGCAGAGATTCTTCTAATCCCCTCCGAGCTCTTATGCCTTTTTCTAAGGCAAATTTTTAATCAATTCCATCAATGTACTTCTGTGAAACAATTGGTGGACAACTTACAACTTTTGCAATTTGGCTTAGAGTTGAAAAATGGGCTCTAAAACCACCTTGTAATGTTCCCAATCAACTACTAGGAAACACTACTACATTCATACTACTCAGAATGATATAATTTATTACAAAAAACAAAACAAAACCCTCATCATTCCATAGCAGTTCCCGAGCTTAACCATTCTTCAGTTGACATGAATGCAATGTAAATGCTCAAAAACAATACTTTTAATACATACAAATTATAATTACAACATTGCACATCGGAAATGACAATTAATTAGCCACTATTATTTAGAGAAAACGACATAGGTAACATCACATTAACCAACAATTATGAATATATGCACACCAATTAAACACTGACGATGGAATTCTGAGAATTATAAACATTATAACACAAACCTTGAATCTAGGGTTTCAACTATAAATTCATAAACCATTACAACATTAAATATGGACATCATAAATAAATACAATAATTAACATGAACACTTATTTGAAATTAAGTAAGTAATTAGTTGTGGGCTCTCCATGTTCCACCTAGCCATAGACCTCATGGCTCATCTATCTCAACCACAGGTCACCCTCGAGCTAGGGTTGCAACTCCACAGGCAACAGTGAGAATGTTAGGGTCCCACCCTAACCCCCTTATCTATGTAATGGGACCACGTCATAGTCAAGAGTCAATAAAGCCCATATTAATAATTGTAAGTGGTTAATCCGCAATTAATAACGGAACCACAGTTAATTGCAAATGGGCCGTAGTATTAGATAGATGGTATTAGTAATACGTGGTATTGGCCCATGGTATTGCACGTAGGAGTCATATATAAAGGATAGAAACTCCCTGCTTGGAGTATCGTGTCTTATTTTGTAATCGAGCTCTGCTCTATTGGAGGTTGCCCCCTCGAAGAGGCAAGTGAACATTACTCTCTGAATAATAAAATCATTGCTATTCTGTGTTCTGGGTATCTTTTCTTCGCCTATTCTGTGTTCTGGGTCTCTTTTCTTCACATATTCTGTATTTGGGTATCATTTGCAGGTTAAGAGCATAACACTATATCCCAATCCCAAGGTTAACATATGCTCCTTAATGAGATATCTATTAAGTCTTCTAGAGAGACTGTTTGCTCCTATTTTGTTGTTCCTCCAAGTGGGAAATATTTTTGGGGAGGAGATATCTATGAGATTGTGATCCTCTAGTTTAGCCTCAAAAAAATCTAAGAAGACATCCCTTTGGGCATTATGTCCCCATGATTCTGCATAACTAATGGAGAAGTTTAGATTTCCCCCCAGGACGAGATTATCCTTTTGAAGAATAAGAGAGTCAAGGAATATGCTCCAAAATTCTTGTCTGTTGTGACAGGGGCCATATATATTTATGATCTTGAGCTCGATATCAAGTTCTGAGGAGTATATATCAGCTCCTATGTGTCCCAGACTCCCCCACACATTATAGATTCTAATATATCGATTATTTACTCCTATCGCAAGCCCCCCAGACCTCCCTAATGCATCGAGGGTATGGAAATTTGATCCAGGTAACTAGGTTCCTAGGAGGTGGGTAATGACACACCCCTGACCTAGGGTTTCTTGCAAAAAAAGAATGTCAACAGGTTCCATTGAGATCAGTCTCCTCATGGCTAAATTTTTTATAGGGCTAGCCAACCCTCTTCAATTGAAGGAGAGAAGTTTCATGGAGGAGGGGCCTCTTGGGTATTCACTACTCTAAGTACTAGATTAAGGGCCTACTATTTTCCTAAAACAATCTCTTCCTCTGCTTGTACCTTGGTTTTTGATAGGGAGGATGGTCTACCTCTAGTTGATTTTAGATTAGGGGGAGAGGTGATGAGGCCAATACCGAGAGAGTCACGGGCCTGTGAGCGAAACCTGGCTCGGTGGCGTATCTAAAAGGAAGAGGGTTGGAATGAGAGGGAGGATTAAGTAATTGGGAATTTGAGGGAGGATTTTCAGGGAAAGAGGGTTGTGTGCAGGAGATGGTGGAGGAGGGGGGTTTGATAGGGCATTTCACATCCTTGGGGGGAATAAAGGTGTGAGAGGAAGACTATATTGAATTTAACTGTTCAAAACAATTTTCAATGTCGTGCAGAGATGCATTAGAGTAAATAGCGGAGGATTTTGTAGTCGAGATATGTGTGGAGAATGCTGCCTCAGCAGCTACCCTTTCTCTGGTAAGAGGTGGAGAGAGTGCTCCGATGGGTGCCTTTCCTGCTTCTTTCTAGTCTCTTTTTAGGGCATAGGTAATGCATCAGCTTGTGCCCAATTCGTAACGTCTTCCCCCTTAGAGGGGCTCTTCTGAGGTTTGTGTTTTGTTCTACATTATGTCCCTCTCCATGTCTCCTACCCTTTCCTTCTTATTCAGTGGACATTCTTTGTATAGGTGTCCCACCTGGTGGCAGCATATGCAACAAAAAGGGACACCTTCATAGTCTAGGTTTTCCTTACGGAAGAAGTATTTCCATTGTAAAGTAATGTGCTCCTGAAGACCACCCTAAGCATCTAAGTGAATGAGAATCTTGGCATATGCCATCATACCTGAGGCTAGGTATGTTCTGTCATGGGATAGATAGGTGCCCAGAGTGTTGCCTATGCGATGGAAGATATCCTCTGACTAAAATTGTAGGGGTAGTCCTTGTAGTCGAACCCATATAGGGCTGACTCCTATCTATTCTTTCGCAGGGTTGAAAAGAGGGTTCCATCACTGGAGGAGAACTGTAGCATGCTCAAAATGCCAAAAAGACGACAAGACCCAGTTTGTGTGCTCGGTTTTGGAAAAACGCAGAGAAAACCATCCTCTAACAAAGGTTTGTATGGTTGGGAGATCTTCCAAGTGCTACCCCTAAACCTTCGAGGCCCATATCTTAAGCCTAGCCACTGTATAACTATGACCGCAAATTATTCCTACCAAAACTTGGTCCGTCATGTCCATGGTGTCACCCCACTAAATGTCCTCCCTGTGTCTAAAAATGACGTCCTCACTTTGGACCTTGAAGCACTTCCTCTTCTTTCCCCTCTACGATGAAACTTCAAGGTCTTCTGTATTATCCCCTGGCTGGTTAGGGTTTGGGTCAGGGGTTTCAGGGCAAGGGAGCTCGGGCGCTAGAATCGATTCTGAGAGAGGGGGTACCGCTGCATAGCTACTAGATGGATGCGCCTCAGGTACCAAAACTTGTGGTATTTCCTAGGTTGGAATGTGGGTTCTCAGAGGGTTGGATGAAGATTCACCAGGGTGAGATGAGAGGGGGTTTTGAGAGCTAGCCACCTCAGGGTTTGTTTGGGGGCAGGAAGAGATAAAAATGGAAGGTGAGAGAGACTACGGCGGCAAGGGAGGAAACAGCCAGATTGGAGGAGGCTCCAAGAAAGTGACAATGGAGCAGGAAGGTCCAAAAATGGAAGCAAGACCCTTAATGGTAGCTGACAGGTCATAGCAGAAAGGAAGGATGTCATCTGTGGCAAAGCGAGGGGTTTGCCAGATATTGAAATTCTCCAACGGGTCTTCCGAGTAGTCTGCTAGGTCAAGTTCCATACATGTTCCAATGTGCTCTCTGCCAGCTACCTCTAGGACCATCATAACCGTCATCACAGGTAGGGTAGCAGAATTCGGTTGGAAACAAAGTGAAATGGGGAGGAGATGGTAACATCGTTGTTATAAATTGATCATCGAGAAATAGATTCCGGGAACTACCACGGGTGATGCAACTGGAGAAGGAAGCAGAGGTCAACAGCTAGTAGGTACGTGGGGTGAGTAGGGAGCCCTCGTGTCGCCATCAGCTGAAACAAACCTAACCCTTTTTAAACAGCCTCCTCCTAGATATTCTTCTTTATTTGAGCACAAAGTTTATATTTTCACCTACATGAATTTATTCCCTACTTAACCTATAGAAACTTGTTTAATTGAATGATAAAGAATTTCGGCAATGGAACCCTGTGGTAAATCAATTTGGAAAAACCATGATTAGAAAACCCAAATCTTTGTCATCATACTTGAAGACCAATTGAAACTGAGAAGAATCTTAGTTTCTCCCTGGTTACAACTTTTCTTAACATATTTGTAGGATTCTGGCTATTGTGTATCTTTTACAACTTCAACTCTCTATCTTCCAACACTGACCGTATGAAATGGTACTTTAGATGTATATGTTTATTCTTGGAATGAAATGCAGAGTTCTTTGCAAGATGTATGGAACTCTGGTTGTCACTGTATAACTTGCCCAACTCCTACTTCTTACCCAATTCATCCGTAAACCTTTGTAGCCAAATCATTTCTTTACTAGCCTCTGTAACAGCAACATACTCTTCTTCCATAGTTGAGAGTGCAACAACACTTTGCAGTTTTGAAACCCAACTAACATTTGTTCCACCTACAGTAAACACATACCCTATTGTACTCCTCATGTTATCTCTATCACCTACCATATCTGCATCAACATATCCCTATAGAGAATTGTTTGAACCACCAAAGCATAATGCTTGATTTGTGGTACCTCTCAAATACCTCAAAATCCACTTCACCACCATCCAATGTTCTTTTACTAGATTGTTCATGTACCTGCTTACAACTCCCACTACATGTGCAATATCAGACCTTGTGTAGACCATTACAGACATTAAGCTTCCAACTATTGATGCATATGGAACTTTAGACATATAATCCATTTCTTCTTGAGTTTTGGGTCACAACTCCTTACTTAGTTTGAAATGGCTAGCCAAAGGTATCCTAATTGGTTTTGCATTCTGCATATTAAATCTTTTCAACACCTTTTCTATGTACTCACTCTGAGACAATGTTAATTTTCAATTCTTCCTATCTCTAGTTATTCTCACACCAACAATTTTTTTTGCAACACCCAAATCCTTCATTGCAAATGAATTTTCCAATTTTCTTTTGAGCATATTTATTTCCTGGATGTTAGAACCTACAACAAGCATGTCATCTACATATAATAACAATATAATATAGCTTCCATCATTTTTCCTTTTGAGATAAACACAATGATCAGCGTGACATCTAGTATAACCTTATTCAGACATAAACTTGTCAAATTTTAGATACCACTGCCTTAAAGCCTCTTTTAAGCCATACAAGCTCTTCTTCAACCTACACACTAGTTTCTCCTTCCAGTTTACTTCATATCCCTGTGGCTGCAACATATATATCTCTTAATCCAAATCCCCATGGAGAAAGGTTGTCGTTACATCTAACTGCTCAAGATGCAAATCTTCAACTGCTACTAGACTTAAAACAGTTCTGATTGAAGTCATTTTAACAATAGGAGAAAATATCTCATCAAAGTCTATACCCTTTTCAATGCAAACCCCTTCACCACAAGTCTAGCTTTATACCTTTTTCTACCCCCATCTCTTCCTTCAACCTATAAACACATTTATTTTGTAATGTTGTTTTACCTATAGACAACCTGACTAAGTCCCAAGTCTGGTCTACTAACACCACTTTCATGTGTTTGAGGTGATTTTTGCTATTGTGGTTGTTGTTGTCATTTTGGCTGTTGATCATTATGATTTTCAGGCACCTTCACTTTTTTTGTGATTTCATCAAGAATTGTGTATTCCCTATTTTCTTTTTCCTATTTCTTTTCCTGCATTTTATCCTTATACAAAACATTTTCATTGAATATGACATCTCTACTCCTAATGATTTTGTGTTTTTCATAATCATAAAAGCGATAACCAAAATCATTAACACCATGTCCAATAAAGGTACATTTCTTTCATTTTTCCTCAGGCTTTGTTCTATTTTATTTATTAATGTGGACAAAGGCTTCACAACCAAAAGTCTTTAAAAATGAGTAGTTTACCTTTTTACCTGTCCATGCCTCCTCTGGAATACCACCATCCAAGGAACTTGAAGGCCCTCTGTTTATTAGATAAATAGAAATATCTATAGCATCTGCCCAAAATCGTAAAGGAAATCATGCATGCAATCTCATGCACCTTGCACGCTCCATGATTGTCTTACTCATCCTTTCTGACACGCCATTTTCTTGTGGTGTTTCTGGAATTGTCTTCTCTCTACGAATCCCATTCTCTAAACAGTAGCTATAAAACTCTCTGCTGCAATATTCACCTCCATTGTCTGATCTAAGACACTTCAACCTTTGTACTATCTCATTTTCAACCATAGCTTTCCATTTCTTGAAAGTATCAAATACATCAGATTTATTTCAAATATAATAAATCTAGGTTTTCTAGTTGCATCATCAATAAAAGTAACATAATAGTGAGAGCCATTGAGAGATGATACCTGAGCAAGTCCCCATACATCTATATGCACAAGCTCTAACTTTTCACTCTTGTTTTCTTTCCCAACTCTAAGGAATCCGACTCTCTTATTTTTTTAATAAAGACAATTCTCACAAAATTTTAAATCAACATGCTTCAAACCTAGAAACAAATTTCTTGAGTGAAGAATATGCATTCGCTTCTTACTCATGTGCCCAAGCCTATGATTCCACAATGTTGTATCTTCTCCTATAGAGGTTAAAAAATTAACAGAATTAGAAATACCATTGCATAAATACAATGTATCAACCTTTTCTCCTTTTCCTATTACCAGGGCTCCTTTAGTGAACTTCCAGGTTTCATCTATAAAATTAGTCACACAGCCTTCACCTCCTAACTGCCCTGTTGAAATTAGATTTTTCTTCAGATCTGGAGCATGCCTTACCTCCTTCAATAGCCATTTCTTTCCATTCTATTGTTTTATGAAAATTGTACCCATTCCAATGATTTTACAGGGTTTATCATCACCCAATCGAACTTGTCCAAAATATCCTTTAACATAATCATGAAAATGTTTCCTAGCAGGTGTGGCATGGAATGAGGCCCCTGAATCTACCACCGAGGCATCAATAATATTTTCTAATTAAATAATAAAATCATCTTGCAACACATCACCTATCACATTCACTTCATGATTTTTTTCTTGTTTCACGTCTTCTTCTTTTTCCTTCTAAGACTTGTAGTCTTTCTTCAGTTGTCCTTTATTCCTGCATTTATAACACACTATCCCTGATCTGGACTTGGATTTGCCTTTCCTTGACTTACTGTGATATCCTAGGCTCTTTCCTCTTTCCATTTTTCTTCCCCTAGTCTCTGTAGTCAAAGCATTACCTGATGTCTCACTGGAGCTTTTCCGTCGCATTTCCTAAGAATTTCACCGACAACACCATCAAACTTTAAAGTACTAGATCTAGAGACAGAATTACTAATGGCCATAACTAAACCGTTTCAACTTTCTAGATAAATATAACAAAGCCCTAACTTCATCATCAAAAGTTACCCCTACAAAACACAACTGACTAGTAATTGTATTAAATTCATTTAAATGATCAGCAACATATCCACCTTCTGACATTTTCATATTAAATAAATGCTTCATAAGAAATATCTTATTTGAGGCCAAGGGTTTTTCATATAGTTTGGCCAATGCCGACATTAAACCCTCTGTTGTTGTTTCCTTTGAAATATTAAATGCTATCGATGTCGCTAGGCACAACCATATTGTTCCAAGTGTCTTTCTATCAAGAATATCCCATTCTATGCCTGTCATACTCGTCGGCTTTTTTATGACCTCGATTGAACCTCAAGCTAAAGGAAGGCAATGCTAGGGTAACCACAAACCATGCTTGGCCAAGTAGCTAGCCCTACTAGGCCGGGAGAGGGCTCTCTCCATAAGGATCTCAGCTAAGATGACTGGATCAGGATAAGGATACTAGGCTAGGTATAGTAGCACAAAGTTTGATTTGATTTTGAAGGGGTTTTGGTCGATCAGGAGGAGCCAGATAGTTAGGGCTAGGGAATTAGGTCAAAATTGCAGGGTGTTCAATGGGGCAAGGTAGGCATAAGGTTTAGCACTCTAGGGCTTGATGGATGAGGTGTTTTAAGACTGGTGAGAAGCTATAATGAGCATGTGATTACCATGGATCCTTCCTAGACTGTAGAAAACATATAATCGTGAATATTTCCCCAAAGCAGAGCAATGATGTTATGAATTATGCCTATCAACTTGAAAACATTCACTTAGAAGCAATGAAATGATTAATGAAGTACACAAAACATATTAGCATATGATCATAAGAGAAGAAACTGAACTAAACTCCATACCACATGGATCCCAAAGAAATAGTTGCAATTTTTATTAATCTCCTGCTAAACTGCTACAAAATGATGTACAATCAAGGCATAAGCATCCAGCCGAGTCCAAACCTTTACAATGAAAAAGAAGAAGAAGATATAGGCATTGTTTCAACCTCCTCCCATCCTCAGGGGTTGAATCCCTAAGATGAGGAGATATCTAACCAACATCGAATAAGAAACTGGAATATAGGCATCTTAACAACTTGCCTCTAAAAGTAAAAAACTAATTCATTTGAGTTCAAATTGACTTTTAATCTAATGACTCTCCCCTATACTACTAATTATCCATCATATTTATAAGACAAGTCATCCTTTACAATAGTAAAACATCATCCATAAGATAAAATCCATGAACATAGTCAAAACACAGAAAAATAGCCACCCTGTGCAAAATTTGCCCTACGCACAACGCCACTAGTCCAACGCACAGTGCCACTTTCAAGTCCTTTGTGGAGGCCTTCCCGACATCCAAATTGAGCTCCGGATAGCTCATTGGAAAGGTATTCAAGTATAATTTCGAAAAAATCTGGAATTTCTTCATTTGAAATTCATTTGACATCTCAAAAGTTGATTCATCTAAGACTACTTCTGTGAGTCCAAAAAGTGGCAGAAAGGTCATTTTTACAGTGTTTTTTGACTTTTTGGTGGACCAGTTCTACCCCAAAAACTTAGAAAATCCATAGGGTGCATGTAATCATCACTTTAATCCAAAAATTCAATCCATTTGTCCATTTGGTTCCCCTAGGAAAAGCGCAGCGCCAGTGGCCCTGTGCGTTGAGCCAAATTTTTTGTGTGTGCAATTTCCAAAATTTGCAAAAAACAAAATCTTCTCCAAACCTGACCAAAATTGGTGAGCACCACCACCATCAAGAATCTTGATGAGCCAAGGAAGCTTTAGCAAGAAACCTAAGCCTATCCTCCTCTTTTTTCCCTTTAGAGCCTGCCTTAGCCTAGCTTTCATCTTTTTGACCCTCATGTTGCAAATTTTGTTTTGGGTCCTGTAATGGTAGGCCATGTGCCTGATCATCTAGTTATCCCTAGTGGCCTTCTGAAATAGCTTCTCTAGGTGCAAATTGACTCTCTTAAGACAAGTCTCTCTATCATCCTTAATTTCCTTCTCAATAGGAGACAAAGTGACCAGTGCCTCCTTGTCACCTTCTCGTTTTACCTTGAGAAGTTCCAGCTCCATGAGGACTTGCTTGTCACTCAATTGCTTGTTCTCTTGTTCCAAATATGCGATGACATACTTGGCCCTCTCCAAATTGTCCATCAACGCTTGGACTTGAGCCTCCTTTTCCTGTATGATGATGTCCTTTATTGTTTCTTCATCCTGAGCCTCTAAGTCAATTATTTCCATGCCATGATGAGTATCATGCTACTTCGGCTCATCATGCTCTATCAAATCAAAGTATCTCTCTTTCTCCTCATCATCAAAACTTTCCTCTGGCATCTTTTCTTCCCCCTTGTGTAGCTACTGCACCTGTACCTACTGTGTTGACGAAGAAGGCAAAGCCCCTTCCACATCCTGTGAAGAAAGCATTTACCTATTGGTTGATGAGGAAGGCAAGGTCCCTTCCACATCCTGTGGAGTAAACACTTGCATATTAGTTGCAAACAATCTCCTTGTGCCCCTCTAATATGTCATGTAAGTCTTGGGCACCTCAGTGGCTCTACTCTCTTTGGCCTCCTCATATGTTTTCACCTGAGCACTGCTAGAAGGTCCCCCTGATTCTTGAGACACTGGTGGAGGAATTTGCGGACCCCTAAAGATGTCATGAGCAATAAATGTCTCCTAGGAGATGTTGAGGAGGTTAAAATGATGAAGCACAATCATCTTGATGAGGGAATACTGATAAATACTACTCATCTGCTGGGGGTATGGCTTTTTCTGCACAAAGTGGGCCATCTTTTCAATATTCCTGAACAAGAAATAAGGGAGGTTTAACATCCTCACCCTGGTAAAATGCATGAGAAGCTTGATGTGATAGGTGTACAACTTGGAAAATCTTCCCCCACAAGTGAAATATTTCATGATGATTTTCATCATGGGGGCATACTTGTCCTCAAGGAATCTAAAAGGAAAAAGTATTTTTGCCTCATTTTTGTACCTGGGTTTGATATAAGGCTCATAATATTGTTCATCCAAGTCCTGTGCCTTGTACAATTTATCCCCTACATCCAGAATCCTGGTTTCATCTGCAATAATGGAGGGTGAGATTGAAAATGTCACTGCAGCAAGAGTCACCCTATTGTCCTGAAGATTGGCTACAAAGAGCCTAGTGAGCTCAGGATGGTGTTGAACTCTCTCTACCTACTCACAAAACTCATAGCACCCTAGATGTCTAAAACAAGTGACAACTAATTGAGAGGCCTGCAACTCTCTGAGGTTTGATGGCTCTTCCCTGATAATTCTACCTCCCTTGTGTGGTTTTCTCTGATGACTAGGTCTATCTGTCAAACTATCACTACCTGTGTTTTCCTCCTCCTCATAGTCTCAGTCTTCTCTATCCATGTTTGCAAGGTTTAAGGTTGTACACTCCAAGAAAAGGCATAAAGGGAATGAGCAAGAGTGATTTAGGAGTGAGGGAATGGGAGATGACCTTACGAAGTATTTTGGTAGACTAGAAAATGAAGGGAAAGGATATGAATTATGAAAGTGAGGGAGAGGGGTTTGGGCCCTTTTTGAAATATAATTTGTGGGATAAAGGATGAGGGGGTATATATGTTATGGAGTGATGTATGGAAGGGGTTTACGCTTTAGTGATAAGTGGTGTGAAAAATAGAGGGGATTAGGGTTTCATATTTGGCATGATAAATTACTTCAAACCTACAATTGCAACTTTAATGATGAGGTAGAGGGAGTGCACGTACTTGTTTGAGAGATGATAGGGTTGTTTGGAAATTTTTATGAAGTTTGGAGGATTTCTGGTCTTTCTTCTCAACACGCAACACCAACCACAGATGTGCAACACCACCTCTCAATGCATAGCGTAATGTAAATTTTCACTATGGAAACCTCCAAACGCGCAGCGCCGAGCCCAAACGTGCAGCGCTAACCTCTCAATGTGCAACGCCAACTCTCTTGCTTGAAATGTGTAGCGCCAGAATGTATAAGCACAACACCACTTCACCACTGCTCCAAATGCACAACACCAACCTCTAGAAGCACAACACCCTTCTCCTTGGCCCAAAACTCACTCAACCTCTCCTCTTTCCTTCACTTTTTGACTCCTTCTTTGCCAAATGAGAATGATGAACTTGAAAATGAAATGTGAGACCTTATATACGAGTAGATTTTCATTTTTCATTTGAAAAACCCACTTTCTAATGTTTCTTGACCTTTTTCAAATCGTTGTTTTTAACACCTTTCCTTCTTTGTTTCTTTTTAGGTCAACGATGCTTAACTTGAACTGATTTTTTGCAGTGTTTCTTTGTATTGTAGCAAGGAGAGATGCATTGGTGCAACCAAGATCATTTAATACATAAAGTGACTTAAAATTACATAAGAAATACAAATTAACTCAAAATACTCTATTTTCACCTCAAAAACATGTTTTTGAGGTGAAAATTACATTAGTTTAAAAGATAATTATATAGTGGCTATGACTTACTAGCCATCATACTTGACTTATTTATCATCCTCATATCCTTGCATCCCTTTATTTACACTTTTAAATCATACTCTTGACCTTGGAAATGAAACCCTAAGACCTAATGAAACATGCCCTATGACCTAATAAAAGCATGATTGCAAATTGACCATGAAACCATAACTGAAGACAACTTGATGAAGGGTTAGCAAGTATACTATATGAGGGAGAAATTAGATTTTTTGAAGAGAATACAACCATTAGTGGATCAGTTTGACATGACCTAATGAAATGATTTAAGGATTTTTAGTATGAGACCCCTAAAATGAAAATGCAAAGAGAAAATTTGATCCTCGATGGAAGTATGCAGATACTTACACTAACAGGCTTCTTTGTCTTTCTGCTCAATGGTAGGTACATATATTTTTTATACAAATAATCTTCCATATGCATTTTCCACAACTGGTAGTTTTGGCCTTCAAAATTTTCAACCCTAAATCTACTATCTTCCACCATTGCTCCCACTCGAACCAGGAACCCTTCTCTCCTGTGAGTTTATCAACCAAATAGACCTTCAGCTCTGATACCAGTTATTAGAAAATTATATATTACAGAGTAATGGAACACATAAAATATATTATAGAAATATAAACACATAAAATTCTTAAAACAAGCGACACATAGATATACGTGTTTCACACAATTTCGGCTACGTCCACGAAGAAACAACCAGTCCTTTGTTTTATATTATCCAACAAACTAAAGAGATACAACCTACAACATATATGCTATAATTCCCTCTTCGCTCTAACACAATATCCTATGTCTTTCTCACTCAGAATACAGATCTACATAGACACAATAAAATTCCCTCATATATAGCAAGGGGTTGCCTTATAGGGAAAAAGAAAACCCTAAATTAAACATAACTTCTACCGTCAAATCCCCACCTAATGAACAACCTAGATTGATTATGAAATTACAACATTTTAAAACATAATTTTACATCTATTTTTAGCTTCGGGACCCCCTGGCGGCATACATTTTATGGGTGGTGTTGTCGCCACATTACAAACTAGGGTCCAATGTGGTGATACCTCTGGTAAATGAACTTGGCAAAACCATCATTAGAAAATCATAGAAAATTCATCTCTAATCATTGAAAATTCAAGAAAACAAATGATAATTGGTGGCAAGTTACGGAACTATGGTATGAAATGAGTTAAAATAATAGGAATTTAAGTTATGAATAGTGGTATGGTGCGATGGAAAAAATTGGGCATATTTGAGGCCCAACATTCCCCCATGCGTGTGGATTTGCATGTCCTCATGCAAACAATTCCCTTCCTCATTTACAAATTTTTGACATTATTTTGTAGATGCTAATAATCTTGTGGAGCAACATTACTTAAATATTTGGAGCTATTAGTTCTTGTGGAGCAGCACTGCTTGAATATTTGGAGGTGTTGGTTCTTGTGGAGCAACACTCTTCACATTAACATATCATACTAATTTATACATCAATACAAATTGAGGACAAGAAAGGGATGGATGAGGAAGAGATGATGGATGAAATGAGGTGGTGATGGAGATGATAAGTATGTGAATGGGTGCTTGCATACTCTGTGATCACAAGGTTGATTCTTAAAGGTGGTTTCTGTTATCATTTTATGGTAGTAATGATTTCATCCTCCGAATAGAATTCTTGTTATCATCAAAGGAGAAGACATGATAGAGATTGCCTTTACACAATAAGGATTTTTCTTTTAACATGGTCTTGTAATAAGAGTATAAGTATTTTTATTATGAGTAATGAATGGAAGGAAGAGAGAAGGGTAATGATTTATGAAATATGAAATGCATGGAATGAGAAGTGGTGAATCATTAAATTTCCTAAACTTTCTAATGAATTAGAGAATCTTAAGCCAAATTTTACCTCACGTTTTACCTTTATTGTTGATGTGCTTGTTGCTGCGAGATGAAGTGAAAGATGGAATCACTAGAGCTAATGTGACTATTGAAGAAGGTTGAAGGATGAACTGAAGGGCTGAAGGATGAACCAAGGTTCCCCTTCTCCCCCATTCCTGAGGATTTATATGTCCCCAAACAGCTGAGGAAAGGTCATTGCTAATGTAAATAATGCCCGGGCTACTATATGGAAACCTCTACTTAAATAAATATACTGCTGCGAATGAAAATGGAAATGTTGATGCAAATATCCACACTGCTGCAAATTTGTGTTAAGATCACAAAACCATATAGTCTTCGACTGCTACACACCCATATGAAATATTGCATATGTGAATAAATGGTGTTGATGTCAAACATAAGCAAGAATCATTCGATCACCAGCCATTAAGGATGTCGTTGACCAATGCAAGATGTCCCACCCTTGATGTCAATGGGAATCAAGGCACTAGGTACATTCTACTAGCCATGAACGAATTTGTCGAAGTCAAATGGACTGCGGAGTTAATCCACCAAGAAAAATTGATATATTTCCTTAGTATATGACAAGGATACCTACCATTAAGGCATGTAGGCTCCCAGGTACCTTATCTAACCCTAACCTTGATCCTAGATAATGTGTTGATGTCGACGGAACAAGGCTTGTTGGTAGGTGGGCCTTAAGGGATCCCACATCGACCAACATGAGTACAAAACATAATTACATGAAAGATACATGATTTGAAGTACTCATACAAATTTACAAACTTTATTGGGAACCTTTCCTGCCACTTACCTGGTTTTCAAGAAAAGTCCCTGCCTAGTTGCGACAGAAAAATTGGTTTTCAATAAAGGACTTATTTTTCTCTTAACTATTCTATTTATTTATTATAATGCAATATTTCCTACTCTACTACAGAAAATAAGTCCTCCTTTAAGTAAAAGAGTACTTCCAATGAAATCATATGTGGATCAGGTACAAAGATATTTTCATTCCCATATTTAAAATATAAACTTTAGAATGCACATGAGCATGAAAAATCAGTAGTTTTGAAAGATGTGATACAAAGAGTATTTGAATATGAAAGTGGTAATTTGACTAGATTGTGATTTGGAACCAATTCTCGATGTAATCCTGAAGGAATTGGCCCATTTCTTCATTTGAACCACCCTGAAAGTCCTCCTCGGTCATGCCAGATGAACTTGGATAATTGGTCTCCAGAATACATAGAAGGCATGTTGTTAGGCATGGTGAGAGTTCCTCGGTCTCAGGTTCAGCTCGATGCTCCCCATCATATTTGGTACATGATTTATCTATCTCCTTGGTAAATAGGCAAGAGGAATCAAGGATACTTCCAAATCATTTTCTGGATAGAGAGAGATATATAATTACCTGAATGCAGTCAAGATGAACTCTTCCTGAGAAGAAGATACCCCAGCTACTGTTAGGATTTGAGAAAGTGCTTTGAGAAGCATTCTTCAAGCTTCTCAATAATTCTTGAATTTATCCTCCTGGTTAATGATCCTTGTCTCAAAACATGGATTAGTACAAAGGGGTTCTTACAACACCCCAATTTTTTTTTGTCTTTAACGAGCTTGAATTTTAATCTAAATGAATAAAAACTACTAATTACAATCAAGATTACCAAAATCAAACTCCTCTCTTACTTGGAAAACCAGACTTTGGAGTGACCCCAAACCAAAGAGGATGTGTGGCTCTTCACTTATGTCTTACAGTCATCTCTACCCTCTAGTTGCCCCATAACTAAGATCACACCAAAACCTTGTGAGATAAACTATGATCTAATCCCTTTAGCACCTCATTGGCAATGACACAAAAATGTTATATGATGGAAACGGCTCTGAGCTCTACTGCTAGGGTTCTGACCCTTCTCTGAAATGGCACAAAACGACCCAGGCACAACACCCACCCAGGACCTGACCTCCAGCTGTAATCAACAGGGTAGCAAGAGGAATAAATGCAGAGCACATGGAAGCCCCACGGGGGGGAGCATAATTTCTCTCCCCTAATGCAAATGACATGCCACTAGGGCACGAGAAGCCCATAGTCTTTGGATCAGTCAATGAGGAAGCGCTCAAAGTGGAGCTCATGCAGCAAAGTGAGAACAAAGGGACAAATCAACAATCAGACAAGACAGGAGATACCCCTGGAAGAAAAGACAAGACAGAGGAAAGGCCAAAGATCACTTCGAAAACCTCCAAACCAATCGCTGCTGAAAGGCCAAGAATAGAGTTACCAAGACAGAAGATCGATGAACGCATCCAATATATGAGGGATCACGCTCTCATCGGAAAATTTATAGGGTTCTGGCCAACAGAGAAAGCCCTATACGGATGGATAACAACTAAATGGAAACCCAAAGGCCACGTTACGCTGCAGCTAGGACCGAAAGGGTTCTCCACGGCGATCTTCTTATGCTTGGAAGACAAATATAGAATCATGGATGAAGGACCATATTTTTTCAACTCCGCTGGATTATATCTAAGAGACTGGGTAGCAAGATTCAACCCAGACAAAGAAGACCTAACCTGGGCTCCAGTCTGGATAAGAATGTATTCACTTCTAGATGAATACTGGGAAGAAAGCTTGCTCAAAGAAATAGGCAATGGCCTGGGTGAGTACATAAAAGCAGCGGAAGAAACGAAGCTTCGAAGATACACCTCCTATGCTCGCATCTGCGTCTTCATGCGCCTGGACCAAGCTCTGTCGGACTCGGTAAGTCTCTCTCATTATGATCACCAATGGATTGAACCCTTAGACTATGAACATGTACCTTTCCGATGCCGAAAATGTCATGCTCATGGAAATCTATTCAGAGATTGTCCACTAAATGCCAAGACTAGCACTCCTGATCCCTCCAACTCTCCAACCCAGGATGGCTTTACCAAAGCACCCAGCCGCAAACGAGCGAACAAAAAGCCCTTTGCTGGGAAAAAACCCCTGCCAGATTCCGCCTCCATCCCGACCACAAGTAATAGCTTCGAAATTTTAGCCTTTCCTCTAATGAGCTGAACCTGAGCACTAAGCCCAACCCCTCACCCAAAGATGCCTCATCCCACCCCCCTCCTTCGGACCCACCTCCTGAGTCACAACCCTTCAAGGATGTTGAGGCTGACCCCAATGACAGGCAAAAGGAGCTAGCAGAGAAATCAAATGACATGGAAGTTGATGGAACTCTAGATCAATCCCAGGGCTTAGACACATCCACTGTAGGAAACAGTCAGGTGCAACAAATGGATGAAGAACCAAAAAGTATAGATATAGAAGGACTAGACATTCTACAGCTAGAAATAGCCTGCAAAAAGAGGGACTACGACAATATCCCAGAGCATCAGCTCAACAAACTGGAAGTGGTCATTTCAAGAGCGTACCAGCAGAGACAACTAGGAATTTAGCCCGGAAGCCACTAGGACGGTGGTCTATGGACAAAGGATTTCAAAAAAAAGGGGAAGAAAATCTGAACTCAAGCAAACAATAGAAGTTGGGAAAATCCTAGTGGATTCAGGCAGGTATGAAAAATTGACAAAGTACTACAAACCCTCCACCACTGTTGAATCATGAAGCTCATCTCATGGAATTTAAGGGGGCTCAATGGCCCAGGGAAACTTAGAATACTGAAAAATATGATAAAGATGGAAAAGCCACAAATATGTTTTCTGCAAGAAACCAAATGTAATAGTAGTACATTAGAAAGCATCCTTTCTAAAGCTTGGCCAGGGTGTCAAACGGTAGCGGTGGATGCCTCAGGAGCTTCAGGAGGGCTTGCCATTGCATGGAACACGAGAGCGTTAATCCTCTTTAATGTCCATGCTTCTCATCATTTTATCCAGGCCACATTTCATCTTATAGGCACCAATATACATGGACACCTTTCCAATGTCTATTTCCTACAGGACGCAAGAAATAAAATAGCTCTACTCAACACAATAGAGGCTTTGAATAACAGCAGAGCGCATCCTCTTTGGATCATTGGAGGGGATTTTAACATGATCACCAAGATGGAGGAAAAGATGGGAGGAAGAAGCAGGTTGGAACAGGAAACTACCTACTTCAAAGACTTGATCCATAACACCTCTCTAATTGACCTAGAATTTTGCAATGTTAAGTATACCTGGAGCAATAGAAGAGTGGGGAAACAAAAAATTACTTCTAAACTTGACATATTCCTCATATTAGACAACTCGATTCACATAGGAGGAGACATAACTGCGGCAATTCTTCCCTATTTAGGCTCAGATCATTGGCCAATCTCCCTCCAGTGGCAACGACCGGGCATCGCCACAGGGAGACCCTTTCGCTTTGAAGAATTCTGGCTCACCCACACGGACTTCAAGGACTTCATCAGAACTACTTGGAAGGCCTTCATCCCGCCAGAGGGTTCCAAAATGTTCCAATTCCAACAAAAACTAAAGAATCTCAAGTACCATTTAAAGCGCTGGAATTTGGAAACCTTCGGAAACATCTTCAAAGCGCAATAGGACTTGATTGTGGACTTGGAAAATCTCCATCAACAAGTAATTACAGAAGGACACATGGAGGCAACCTTGGAGAAGGAGCAAAGTATCCACAAACAACTGGAAGAGAGGAGGAAGCAGGAGGAGATTTTATGGAAGCAAAAGTCCAGGATCAGATGGTTGAAGGAGGGAGAACAAAATACTAAGTTCTTTCACCGAACTATGGTACAACGAAGAATGCACAACAACATCCCCTTCCTCCATAAGCAAGGCAGAGCATGGATAGAACATCATGAAGAAATTGAGAAGGAATTTCTAAATCACTTCAAGGATGTTCACCAAGAGCCCAATGTAGATAGGGGACCAGCTATCGAAAAAATCATCCAAAACGTGCCAAAGCTTATAACTGAGGAACATAATGAGCTTCTTCTTTGACCTATTCTAACTCAGGAGGTGGATACTGCCATGTCTCAACTCAAGGAAGGAAAAGCTCCGGGCCCAGATGGCTTCACCACAACCTTTTTTCACACTTTTTGGGAGCTGATAAAACTTGAGGTCTGGCAAGTGGTGGAGGAATCAAGAGCTCTTCACTAGCTGTTACCGTCTCTCAACTCAACTTTCATAGCTCTTATTCCAAAAGAGGAAGATTCCAAGACCCTAGACAAGTTTTGGCCGATAGCTCTATGCAACGTCATATACAAGGTGATCTCCAAGGTCATAGCCAATAGGTTAAAACCCCTCCTACCCTTACTCATCTCTCCTGAACAATCAGGGTATGTCGAAGGGAGATAGATTTTGGATGGCATTATCCTCACGCACGAGATTATTCACTCCCTCAAGCATACAAGACAGGCAGGTATGATTCTAAAGCTTGATCTCTCTAAGGCCTTTGACAAGCTCAGCTAGACCTACATACAGAAAATGCTCAATGCTTTTGGTTTCTCTCTCATGTGGACTCGCTGGATTATGAGTCTTTTAACCTCCTCCTTCTTTTCTATTCTTGTGAATGGCTTCCCGTCTCAACCCTTCAAGCCCACTCGGGGAATCAGGCAGGGCAACCCTCTTTCCCCCTTCCTCCTAATCTTAATGGCTGAAGTCCTGGGTTGTCACATTAAGCAATCCCATCTCTCTCAACAGCTTAAAGGCCTCTCCATTCACAACTCCCCTGCTATAACTCATCAGCAGTTTGTTGATGATAACATGATCTTTGGCTATCCCTCTATTCAGGAAGCCTCCTGCTTTAAATCCCTGCTCAATGACTTCTCTGAGGCCTCAGGAACTAGCATCAACAATTCCAAGTCGCAGATCTTCTTTTTCCATACCCCGCCTGTTGTCAAGCATGTTGTAGCCCGGATACTGGGTTTTCCCATTGCCACTCTACCCTCCAAATACCTTGGAGCCCCCCTCATTGCATCGGCCATCAAGCACTCCTCTTGGCGCATGCTCATCGAGAAGCTTGAATCCCGTCTTCACCTCTGGACGTACAGATCTCTGAACATGGCCAGTCGTGTGGTGCTCATAAAAGCAGCATTATAGGCTATGCCGCTTTACTTATTTTCAATCCTAGCAGCACCCAAATGGGTTTTAAAAAGAATAAGAGACCTACAGAGAGGCTTCCTCTCAGGGAACTCAGCCACAAACTGCAAATGGGCATTGGTAAAGTGGACCACCGTATGCACGCCCAAGGAAAAAGGAGGTATTGGCCTGAGAGATCCAAATCACAGTAATGCTATCATGAGTGCCAAAATTTGGTGGCAATGGCTCTCTTCCCTGGAAAAACCGTGGGCTGCGATATGGACAGCTAAATACGCCAACCACAGGCCTCAGGAGGAGCTCATAAGATTCACTTTCAGTGTCAAAGGCTCTCTAATATGGAATGCAGCCAAACAACACTTCCAGTTGATTCAGCAACATAGTTTTTGGGAAGTAAGAAATGGAAGAGCTGCACGATTCTAGACGGATGCCTGGAACCAAATGCCAAAGCTCAGCGACATTCCAAATATGCTTCCCAATTTCATTGGAGAGGCATTACCATGTGCATTCAGGTATGGTTTGGGGTTCTTCTGCCACCTCTGGTGCTGTTAAGTTCAAGCCCGTGTTTGAATACCCAGCCTATCTTCAATCCTCTCGACTTTCTACATCCCAATTCGGCTCTGCACAACCCTGTTAATATGGTCAGGCCTCGGCAGCGTATGTTAAGTCGTCGTGGCTCCAGCCGAGGAGGGTCCTCACACCCTTCAGCCGAGGCGGAGACCTTTCCCCACTGTCACTGCCATTGCCATTACCCTCATGCGGGAGGTGCTAGCTCTCTGAGGCAGAGCCAATATCTGGAAGCTAGCTCCCCTGGGTCTTCGTCCTCGCCTTTTTTTGGTTCAGCTGTCTTCACCTTCAACATCCCTTTGAATTTCCCCCGGATCAACGCCCACGTCTCTGTGCTATTCATCGATGAAGCCCAAGATGAGGGCGAAACCAGTGCACATTGTTACACAGTAATTTGTCACCATTTGCCACCATCCCTGTTACCCCTCTCCTGCACCTTGGAGGACGCATTCCGAGACTTGTGAGAAGTGACAAGACTTGAAACCACTTGCATCATTCCCCTCTGAACATCAGCTTCACATGCCCTGAAGACATCTCCTGCAGCTTTCCCATAAAAATATCCCTTTTTACATTAGCGCGGGTTCACTGTGTTCTTCCCGCGCCAAT
This sequence comes from Pinus taeda, assembly GCA_000404065.3. NCBI lineage: Eukaryota > Viridiplantae > Streptophyta > Pinopsida > Pinales > Pinaceae > Pinus > Pinus taeda. The sequence continues at coordinate 46,859 of APFE030646801.1, forward strand.
GGGGAAAATCCTCCAAAGAGGGTGCGCTATTAGTGCTCTACCCCAGAGTCGCAATCGCGCCAACCTATTTGGGCAAAGTTTTTAACAAATCAATTTCCGAAAGTTCTCTCCAACTTATTCACCAACTGAATCTATGTTAAGTGAGGATGGTTTGGCTTCGAATCTCCTTGAATGGGAAGTATTTTGCCACCCTTCCATGGAAGTTTCCAAGTGATGAAGCCAAATCCATGATTGTTGTGATTGATCTTATCTTTTCCCCTTTCATCTATAAAAGCTTGTCTCCATGCCTTGAGCAAGCTAGTGGTGGTAATACTGGTGCTAAAAGGAAGATATCAAGAGATTAGAGTTGCAAGAGCCTTCTTTATGTCCATAAGGCTTAACCTAAGTGAGGAGATCTTGTCACTAAAGAGAGAGAGGCTTGTTCCCCATCCATTCAAGCTTTGCAAGACTTGTGTAGCTGAGCACCCAGCCAAAGGAGGACTTGACGTCAGGACTCTGGTTGTATTCTCCTTTGTTGATTGTTAATAATAGATGACTATCATTATGGTTCCACTCTCATTGTCTTTGTAATGATTGATGTTGAGTTATATCCTTCCTGACTGATGTATAATTGCATTTATTAGATTTCACGCTTGTGTTTGTGTTGTTCCCTTTATGTGCAGGTGTCCATTCATGGAGATCGTGGAGGACTGTGACCGGCCAAAGCAAAGGAGCGTAGGCGACGTCTCTTCTACAAACAAAAGCGTTGGAATCCAAGTAGGTCTTCATCACCTACCTTTTATCTGCAATTAGGGACTTGCGTGGTAGCATTGTTTGATTGTTGCTAGACCCGTTCTGGGCTAGTAGGGATCACCTCTATCCGTAGAGGGGATTTACCTCTCCAACAATTTGGCGAGTCCGCTGGGGATTTACCTCATTCGTTAGTCCCCCGATGCCTCCTGCGCAGTTGTCGTCCCCTCCTAGTTTTTATCCACCAGTTGTATCTGCCTCCCCACAAATCAACTACGTGGCCACCTATCCGATACCTGTATCCAGTGATGCCGCCATTGTGCATAGTGTCCTGGGGGCATTGGGTCCTGACTTCCGAGATGTTGACCTCCCACCGGGAGAGCCACTCTTGGAAGGCCCAACTTCCTGTTCATTATGATGAAGTTTGGGCGGAGCATAGTTTGCTTTCATGTGTCAAGCTCCTTAAAAAATGAAATTAGGTGTAACCTGACATTAATCCTAATCTTGTGATCAATCCTCTGTTAAAATGAAACAAGGTTATGAGGATGTTTCTTTTTACTGTGTCAACCTCATTTAAAATGAAACCTGCCCTTCCATCGAGTCCTTTGACTAGATCTCGTAAAATTCAATTTGAGTCTTTCCAAGAAGTCTCGAAGTGAATACTTCATTCCATCACACTTTGTTGAATGCAATGAAGCTTGGGGGCATGTACGTTGTTTTGCGGGTCATTATGCTAAGGGGCAGGTCGAACTTGATAGCATAGTTTTTTGTTTCAAGCTTGTGTAAACATGAAACCGAATCCAAGCAGAGTTCTCCATGGTTCAAGCTTGTGTAAAAATGAACCTATACCTGAGTCATCTTTAAGCTCTTTTCTGACTCATAAAACATGAAAAGGTTGCCGAGTATTTTTCCCTTTTTGACTCGCTAAAGAGAATAAAAATGGAGGTCTTCATTTAGCTCTTTTCTGACCGTTTAAAGATGAAAAGATTGCCGAGTTATTCCTCTCGACTCATTAAACATAAATGAGAGGTGGTCGTCTTTAAACCCTTTTCCGACCATTTAAAAATGAAGATATTGTTGGACCCTTGTCGTTTCTGATTCGTTAACGGTCACGAAGCGACGTGGTTTTGATCGCTTTTTTACTTTTTCAGATTGAAATCACTACTTGTGAAAAAAACTCCACGGTTGTAATGATCGGGTGGTTCTTTCGAGCATAGTTTTATACTTTTTTGGGCTCGAGAGACACAACTTTACGAAAAAGGACACCCCTGGAGTTTTCTTTTTGTTTTCTTTTCAAACTCTCTAAACATGAAAAGACGCCGAGTTTTTCCTTTGTCAGACTCATTAAAACTTTAATGACATCGGGTTTCGTCATAATGACACCTCTCAAGCATATGCTATCCCCGTCAAGCTTGTTAAAAATAACCGGGGTACTCGCCAGGAATGGTGGGGGAATAAAGGAACCGTAATCATCGTCGTCGGCAGCATGTCGCTCTTGAACATGGCACTTGTTTGCATTTGTGTCTGGGTGGGGACATCTCATCTTGTTTCACACTTGCCTCCGTGGGTTTGGGTTATCCTATTTGACCATTCATCTGCCCATTGCCCTGTCGTCATGACCCCTGATCATTTGACATCAAATACTGCCAAATCCACTGTTGTGTCGCCGATATGTTCAAGAGAAGTTGACCTCTGCAGAATACTCAACCTACCTCTGATATCTCACACAAAACATGTCATCCCTCTCTATCTCATGTCGATGATGTGGGAAACATTATGGCCCACCTTTGATCAAGATCACTTCCTGTCGACCTCAGCTCATTATCTAGGAAGATGACCTAGAGACCCCCTACAGGTGCCTTGGAGCCTGCATGCCTCAATGGCAGGTTCTTCGTGTTCAACGCGAGGTTTTCATTATTGGCCTCCGATTGAATGATTCTACGGGTGTTCGACACCGGCTCATTGATTCACACGCCGTGGATTGTACCTATAGTACCTTGAGGACCATTGTCATTATTGGTGGTACCTCTCGCATCTATTGATAGTTTTCATCATTGACTGGTAATCAGACGATGTTCATGCATGTTCGACTCCGACTCCTGTATTCACATGCTTGAACTTGTACTGTGTTCGGGTCGAGTTGGAGCGCAAGACCCCGGATCGTGTATATTGAGATCCGGGTTGCATTTTGTGGATTATTGTAATCACTACATGACTCATTTATTGGATGGCTGCGACCATGCCTGAGTCCATTCATTGATCCTCATCGGATGGCTGCGTCCATACCTGGGATCCAGTTTTTATATACTCTGTTACGGATGGCTGTGCCCATACCACATATATCATGTACTTGAGATATCAGTTGTACTTCTTTATGCAGGTTCTCCAGCGACCGTGTTTTCACTCACCCATGTTCTTGTAAAGCATTTCACCCCTCTCTCTCTCGGGCCTCATGCTTTAGGGGGCATCTGTTACACAGTAATTTGTCACCATTTGTCACCGTCCCTGTTAACCCTCTCCTGCACCTTGGAGGATGCATTCCGGGACTTGTGAGAAGTGACAAGACTTGAAACCACTTGCATCATTCCCCTCTAAACATCAGGTTCACATGCCCTGAAGACATCTCCTACAGCTTGCCCATAAAAATAGCCCTTTTTACATTAGCGTGGGTTCATTGTGTTCTTCCTGCGCCAATGGGGAAAATGCTCCAAAGAGGGCATGCTATTAGCGCTCTGTCCCAGATTCGCAATCGCACCAACCTATTTGGGAAAAGTTTTTAACAAATCATTTTCCGAAAGTTCTCTCCAACTTATTCACCAACTGAATCTATGTTAAGTGAGGATGGTTTAGCTTCGAATCTCCTTGAATGGGAAGTATTTTGCCACCCTTCCATGGAAGTTTCCAAGTGATGAAGCCAAATCCATGATTGTTGTGATTGATCTTATCTTTCCCCTTTCATCTATAAAAGCTTGTCTCCATGCCTTGAACAAGCTAGTGGTGGTAATATTGGTGCTGAAAGGAAGATATCAAGAGATTAGAGTTGCAAGAGCCTTCTTTATGTCCATAAGGCTTAACCTAAGTGAGGAGATGTTGTAACTAAAGAGAGAGAGGCTTGTTCCCTATCCATTCAAGCTTTGCAAGACTTGCATAGCTGTGCACCCAGCCAAAGGAGGACTTGACATTAGGACCATGGTTGTATTCTCCTTTGTTGATTGTTAATAATAGATGACTATCATTATGGTTCCACTCTCATTGCCTTTGTAATGATTGATGTTGAGTTATATCCTTCCTAACTGATGTATAATTGCATTTATTAGATTTCACGCTTGTGTTTGTGTTGTTCTCTTTGTGTGCAGGTGTCCATTCACGGAGATCGTGGAGGACTGTGACCGGCCAAAGCAAAGGAGCGTGGGCGACGTCTCTTCTACGAAAAAGATCGTTGGAATCCAAGTAGGTCTTCATCACCTACCTTTTATCTGCAATTAGGGACTTGCGTGGTACAATTGTTTGATTGTTGCTAGACCCGTTCTGGACTAGTAGGGATCGCCTCTATCCGTAGAGGGGATTTACCTCTCCAACACACATCAAGAGTTTACCTCACCAGTCAATGTCACGAAGGCTATGGAGACACCCTCTGCGGACAAGGGGAAGGCAATGGAAAGACCACACATTCAGATGGAGGATGTCCAGACGAAGCCTGAAGCGACTAAGGCGAAGGAGGGCCAAGCTCAAGAAGTGGAAGAATACGGATGGTGCAGAATTGTGGAGGAGGTTTCAGAAGATTAATCTACTGCAAGCTCCTAGGTCATGCTGCTCGGAAGGGATATTTCTTACTCCTTTTTGGCTTTGTCCATGTGTCAAAATGTTTTTTGCTTTGTCTTTGTGTCAGTGTCAAATTGTTTTTGTGTTAATGTGTCATTGTGGCACTATGCCAACGCTACTGTTTAAGGTCGGTTTTCGTAAAGTTTGGATGGCTACTCTATGTCAAAATCTCTGTTTTCCCCTGCGCGGGATTGTTCTACTATTTACTATCGCCATTGTGTGGGAATGATCAGGTTCGCCCTCTTTTTTTTCTACAAGCGGCTGTTCCAGGCTACCATTCTTCCTGGCAGCTGGATCTTCCTGACAGCTTGAATGTAATTGTACTCTGGTTTTGTATATGATAGAATAGTTTTACCAAGAAAAAAAAAATGACACCAAAATGTTGGGGAAATTATATGTGTAATAACTCCAAAATGAAATTATCAATTCAGGTTCATAAGACTTAGAGGCACAAGCACAACTAATGCAAGATCAAAGAATCTAACCTAAACTAGAATATTAAATCAATTTATTGTCTAAGTACATAATCACATAATTGTTCAAACTATTTCCAATCACACAAACTGAAGAAAAGAATCTTATCAAGCTAAATCCTTATTCTATTCAAACCTTAATCACTACTATATTTGGATCATAACTTGGCTAATTCCAATCTCACTTAATGGTAAATCAAACAAACAAATTAATGCAAAGCCATTATGTAAACTACTTCAAAATTTATAGTTCAAGCAACACATATTTCTATTGCAAAAGAATATCAGTCATCACTCAAATAATCCTACCACTATATAAATTGAACTATGTAAACAAAGGAGAAACCATTAAAAAAATTCTAATCATTTTATCTAAGAGAAACTTGTCACAAATAATGTGCAATTCACTACTTAGAAATATTCAATAAGAAACCCTTAATTTGAATAAAACAAATCACTCAGAAAAGTCAATCTTCTAAAATTGTGAAAATCGTGTTCCAAACACAAAATTAGAGAGAGACCAAATCAACCTTACACTAAACTCGTGCATCTACTGTAGAATAAAAACCATACCAAACTCTATTCTAGAAAGCAATTCTTAGCTAAAACATCTTATGCTATGGAAAGCAGGAAGGTTTCAATCAAAAGAAATCTGATTACTAAACCTAAATCTTGGGTCATGAACACTTCGTTTTAGAAGCACCCCAAAAACAACTACACATAACCACACTTCATTTGGTTTTTCACACTCACAACATTAATATATTTAAGTTTAAAACCAATTCTTGTTCTAAATTAAGGCTTTCATAGTCAAACTTCAAGAAACCTTTAAACTTTGATTCAATCAACCTGATTCTCATTCAGTCTAAATTTCAGAACCAATAAAACTTAATCGCAACCAGTTTCATTGTTCCTGAGCATTTCTCACAGAGATGTAACATTATAGATTTTGGAAAAGTGAGCAAAGCATAAACCCATTTCATTGCCGACTTGAAATCATGGTAATTATCTCCTGTGTCACTTCCAGGTTAAGAATATTTTTCAAACAGTCTGCACTATTAAACAAATCATTCACACATTGAGCATCATTATCCAGTCCTAAACGATTAAGGAAAGAGATCTACGATATTCAACTCAGACTTACGAAACATATTTTTGAGTACAAAATTATAACGATTCTGAGATTTTAAGCAACAGTTATTTCAATAAAATTCACACTTCAAACATAATTCCTATGAACTAGATTAGCTATAGAAGTTGTTTCTAGGTGGTGGTTGGCCCTTTCCACTCCTAGAGAAAGTTTAAACTAATTCAATATTGTTAAGAGCTGAAAAAACCCATAATACTCACTGAAAATTTAAAGCCAAATCAAAATTATGTATTAAAGTTCAGAATATAAATGGTGTATACATCATCACTGCCATAGTTGTTGCTACTCCTACCAATTACAGTTATTTCTCTACTATTACCCTTTGCTAGTACTCACTACTTTCCACTCCTGTCCATGTAGAGACCATTGGCTCTTATAACGTGCGGCCGATAAAAAAACAAAGCACAACCAAATGAAAACAAAACTGCATACAATCTTCTAGAGAGTCTTCAAATGGATGATGGTTGGGTTCATCCTGATCATTGCATGGAGGGAGGAACTGTTTCCCTGTTAAGCACAAATCAACTTAACAAATCATGGTTCTCCACATGGTTATGGCTGAAAATAGTCCAATCCCAAATTCGGCACTTTTTATTTACTTAAGATTCCCTTGATCATAACTTCCTCATAATGCTGAGTTTTTCCAAACAGTTTCTGGGTTACTTGAATGAGGGTATTTTGAACAAAACACATGTCTTGGAATCTCGACATTCTTCGGAATGTGAGCATAAAGTTTATACTTTCACCTATAGGAATTTATTTTTTACTTAACTTGTAGCAACTAGTTTAATTGAATGATGAAGAATTTCAGAAATGGAACCCTGTGGTAAATGAACTTGGAAAAATAATCATTTGCAAATCATAGAAAATTCATCTCTAATCATTGAGAATTCAATAAAACTAATGATAATTAACCACAAAGTGTAAGATGTGAATTGGCGGCAAGTTGTGGAATTATGGTATGAAATGAGTTAAAATGATAGGAATTTAGGTTATGAATAGTGGTATGGTGTGATGGAAACAAATGGGTATATTTTAGGCCCAACAAATGTGATAAGTCTATGAGGAGATCATTACTCCTAGAAGATATGCACACCAAGGTGCACCCTAAGGCTTACAATGCCTTAACTAGCAATGCTATGGCGCTTGTTGAATACTGCCAGGATATCTTTCCCTGAGAAGTGGCCAGAGGTTTACTCCTCTGAAGGAGGTATTGATCCCTAGAACACCATGTCTATCAATAACCATTAAGGAAAGAAGTTTCCATGTCATTTTACCACCAAGGTATGGAACATATGATGGTGTCCAGAATGAGGAGGTTTAGCACTAGTGTCACTAGGTTGGGAATGCATGTTGCTAAAAATGCAAGGCTGAAGAAGCCCCTAATTCAAAATTACATCTTATTAAGGTTAAGGTATGAAGTAATCATTGACATCAACACCCTTCCATAAAAATGACAATATAGGCTTGTGCCATCATATGCACACAGACCCTATCATAATAGCTTGTCTCCAATGTAACCATTATACATGTAATTAAAAGAGTTACTGTGTTGTTCATTATTATGATTTTTGGTCAGGTTCTTTATAGACAATTTCATTACCCTTAGAATTGCACAATGTATTAATGATTCAGGTGAATAATAGGAACTCATTTCATGTCCATTACATTATATGCACCATTTCAATCTGTAAATGCATACACACATGTTCATTACATTTACATGCATCATTTCAATCCAGAATGCAACATAGATTCATTGTCATTTAAACAAGTACAAGAGTACTTATCTTGTAATTTTCAGGGCAACTGAGTTTGGAACAAGGACTCTCTTGACTCTATGATTTGGAAAGGGTGAAGACATTGACCCAAAATGAGGGCCAACACTACGGGAAAAACCAAGAACAACATGTGTATAAATATGAGCATGTTAATAGGCCAACGAGGGGAAAAGAGGAGGAATTCTCAATTTCACCACATTGCAACATAAGAAATGATCATGCAAAGTCAAAACCCTATAATCATCATATTACAGTAAAGAAAAATACTCATGTAAACATTGTTATAATAGTTAATACTCTTTATATGTTATTCCAACACCTTCAAGCATTTTCACAACACATTTGCCATTCCTACAAATAAAAATAATATATACATGCCCCATGTAGCAATAGCATCATCTAAATTAGGATTGCAACATTTTTTATTATGAATAACAAACATAAAATCATGTATCTTAATCTATGCAGGAATTTTTTAGCTAAGAGTGGGACTCTAACTCTCCACCCAACCATAAACAAGTTACAACAACTATTACTTGTAGTTGACACCCCCAAGCTAGATTCCAAGGCTTGAGGTAGAGTGATTTCAGAGGGGAACCTTCACCAAATGCACAGTTGAACTAGAGCATGACCAGGCTAGCCTGACTTCATTCCCAAAGAAAACCATTGCTATCTTTGACTTCTTATGCCCATACAGTTTTCAATATGGTGCTTTACCTAGTTTTTTGCTCTTCTCAAATCTCAACAACAAAACTCCCAATATTTCTTTCTCTACCTCTACTCTAGCTTCTATGTCCCAAGAGTTTTTTCTCCTTTACATATTCTACTTCGGTGTATTTTTTTTTCGATCACTCCTCTTGAGCACATGCATCCATCCTTTATTTTTCTCCCTTGTTTCCCACGGTTTCATAGCATCCTCCCCGTGGATAGTGCATCCCATGTTTCCTTCATGTTTTTTCCCACTCTTGCTTGTTATGGGAGCCAAAGGACACCTAACTTTGTCCTTTATTTTCTATTTCATTTATGGCACAATCAACCCCATTTAAAATCACTCATCCAACCAAGGGCTGATATTTAAAATAGAAATTCTCTCAAGTAATCTCCTACCTCAAGCAATGGAATCTATGTCCCTCTCTTCGCCTTTTAATTTATAAAAGTATTTACATTGTGTATATGAGGATAATAAATTGGGTTGTTATAGTATGTGTCTATAAATTAGAAATTGGTAGATATTTTTTACGAAGGCCTTGATAAAAGGCATGTTTGTTTTCTTCAGGGACAAGTTGGTACTTGTGGAGAACAAATTCCTTGTTAAGAGGGAGTGAAAAATATTGTAGCTCAAACAAGTGTTATAGCCTTGAGAGGTGTCACCAAGGCTAGGAACATAGAGAAATGGATTATCTCCAAGCCTGTGTAATGTTTCCTAAGTGTCACCTAGGGAAAATGTCTTAATTAAGTTAATTAATGATTTTTAAATATTTCCTAAGTTGAATTTACCAGTGAGGAAATGGAAAAGCTCTGCAACCCTAATGGAAATGCAACATCCATGAACTAAGCTCACCTATGACCTAACCCTCTGACAGTAACTGTAAAGCTACATATCAAGGGGTCGCCTACCAGGTCAGGATGATAGAGGAAGTTGTGGGGGGGGGGGGGAAGCGATCCCCTCCTACCTGGACGTGGTGGAAGGGGATTCCCACTAGAACACTAGCAATCAAAATCAAATGCAAGAGACAAACAAAATGACAATACCTATCCTCAAGGCACAATGGTAGGTTGGAAGCAGAGGAAAATGCCTGCCATGTGTAGCAAAGAAACTCATCATTCTGATGAATAAATTGGAGAGATACAAAAGTTACATGAAGGACCACGCATTGATCTGCAAATTCATAGGAGTATGGCCAATGGAGAAAGACATTACCAAGTGGATAAAACAAAAATGGCAACCCAAAGGCCATATCGAGTTCAAGTTTGGAGATAGAGGCTTCTTCATGGTAATATTCTCAAACCTGCAAGATAAAGAAAGATTTGAAAATGGACCTTATTTCCATTATAATGATGGTCTGTTCATGAGATATTGGGAAGAATGTTATGACCCAGACAAGGAGAAATTCCTGGCAGCCCCAGTATGGGTAAGATTGTTTGGCCCACCGATGGACTTCTGGGACCCAAAAATACTAGAGGGTAATGGGAATATGATAGGAAAAATCATCAAAATAGCAGAAACGACAAAAAGAGGCAAATACACATCTTACACAAGAATCTATGTGTACATGAACATAGCTGAACCCATACCTGAATCAGTGGAGTTAGAATACCATGAAGAGGTTTGGAAACAAACCTTAGACTATGAACACATTTCATTCAGATGTCGAAGGTGCCATGAATATGGCCATCTATTTAAGGACTATTGTTATAGACATTTTTGGGCACTTCAACCCCAATCACAAATTTCCATAAACTGAGGGCTCCTAAGTCCCTAAAAGTGTTGCTTCACTGCCTAAAGGAACAAGGCCAACTGATTACATCATCTCCCAGAAGTTCTCCACTGACAACTACTCATAAATGGTCAAAACTAGACCATACTAAAAGCTCAATGCAGAGGGTGTGATGCATATCACCTTCCCAATGTACAAGGTGCGATGCATACTGTTTTACCCCTTTGTAGGGTGCGATGGTCGGGAATGGACAAAAATGCGAGGTGGAAGATCATGGAATCTTCCAGAAGCTTCCCCTTTGACACTTGCCACTCCATTTTTGACCAGGGATGAGTAAGAGATCATCATTCTCCAAGTGGAAGCAGGAACTATCAGAGAGAGGACACTAATCAAGATCCCAAAAGATGACTCACTCTCTGTAATCATCTATATATGGATCCCTCATCACAGATATCCAGGGGCTGGAATTTTGTATCTTATAGAGAAGTGTTGTTGGTATTCTGGTGTACATTCACAGTGTTGGGTGATCTAGATTTGCTTGAGGTGAAGAAGGGCTTCTTAGCTGGAGGATGATGCTAGGTCAGAGCACATGGTTGTAATCTTCTTGCTACTTTTCTTCTGAATAAAGTTATTCTTGTTTCCTTCCATATTCTTGTGTACTTTTTTATATATGCATGTATATGGTTAATACACATCTGATCATGTATTATTTATGAATTTAGATCCTTTTTTCTTGTATAGTAGTATGTTGCTATGATTCCACAGGTTATTTTGAAGCTGGGAAAACAAAGAAGAAGCGGCGAGACTCTATCAAGAAGGAGAGGAAATCAAGTGCAAGACTCAGGTTGGTCTTCTTGTTCCTCCTCTCATCTATTTTCATAAAAGGAAACAACAGTAGACTTTGATTGTTTTTTTCTAAGATAGCCACCCATATTAGTGGGAATAGCAGCATCCGAGTGGACACTATTCCCGGATAACACCAAGACTGAATAGAAACTTGGTGTCAATCACAATGCTGGAAGATAGAGACTATTATGTAGTCTTCAGAGAGGGAAAGGTTTTCCTTAGACACATCATCACTAGACAGGTGAAGCAGATTGGTTCACGGGTTAAGAACCTGTATGCTCTTGAGGTTCAAGATGCATGCAAAGCCTTGAGCAGCAAGGCAACTGATGGAGATTTGGTGGTTGAGAGGGAGGGTATATTAACTCTCAACATGCAGAGCCAGAAGAAGTCTCAGACAATTGTGGAAAGAGAGATAGTACAAGAAATCCCAGGATAGTGCATAGCATGCAGGCTGCAGCGATGCGAGAGGCACAAGTGTTTTGCACAGTGCTAGGTGGCACAAAGAGGTGTGAAATGGTGCGAGATGCATGAAGATGTTGCAGTAGCGTAGATGTTAGAGAGGGAGCACTTGTCAGTAGCAGGTAGAGCTTCAACATCATAGTATGTTCCTAGCCCAACAGAGTGGTCAGTTGGGAGTGTTTTTTTTGTTCCAAGTGTTGTTGGAGCAAAGTGGACCGGGCAGATGTGTTGCATGCAGAACATTCCAGAGTTACAGGATCGGGTTTGAGAGGAAGCCTTTCTTGTTGAGAGG
>APFE030646801.1:63063-81353 GCA_000404065.3 Pinus taeda
CAACCAAGGATTTCCCCGTGAAGGAAATCCTAGTCCCTTCCTATATTGGGGAGATGTTGGTCCACCCCATATGGCCACTTTGTCACTTCCAGGATTGACAATTGGTTTGTTGGTCTAGCTCTTCTCTACCTCTGTCATTCAGAATCTCGTAATTCCTGAATAGTCTAATCAGCAACTAGACGACACTAGAGTTGTCTCCCAACCTTCTACTTCATCTGATTCTCCCTCTCCTCCTTCCTCTTCGCTTGACAAAACCGATAAAGCTAAAAGTCAAGTAACTGAGAAGAAGAAGAAGAAGCAGAAAGAGAAAAAGGAAAAGAAGAAAAAGGAACCAAAATCGAAAGGGAGCAACCAAGTATCATCTAGTAAAAATACACACACCGCACAGTCAAAACCTAAATCTCCTTTCATTTGCAATGGAGACCACTATCACCGAGATTTTCCCTGCATCCCTCGGATCTTAAGGGACTGGTCTCCTCGTTTTCACAATCTGGTAGCATCAACCTCTGGCGATCATGTTGAATGATCACCGTCAACCAGTGAAATTGAAGCACATGGACAAAGAAGGAATCCTAAACTTCCTTGTAAGTTGTGTGAAGGCGATCACACCGCCCACCGTTGTCCCTTCCTTGAAGAGGCTAAAAGAATTTTAGATAATCGTCCAGTTTCACCGTTACGACTTCCTCCTGGATATCAAAAACTCTTGCTGAGCCCTCCACAGGTTGAAAATCTGGCTAGCCCATTCTTGTGGTCAGCCGAAGCACCTATCATCGAAAATAAACCCTCATAATCCATACCAGATGAAAGTCAAAGGGTCGATACGGCAATTGACCCAGTATTGCCTTCAGAGTGTTCATCTTCGAATGATACCGTCGCTGAAGAGAAAGAGAACGACACCATTCAAATTATTTTCATCAACACCGACTCTGATGAGCTTGGGGGCAGTCCTCCCGTTCCTTTACCACAAGAAGGAAGTTCATAAGAGTCATATCTGGCCGTCTATTCGGTCCCACCACCAAGCAACCTAGTGGTTTCCTTCGACTGGAATCTACTAGGCAGACCCCATTTACCAGCCAGTGTACCATTCAGAATTATTGTACAAGCTTACAAAATGGTCATGGTTGGTACCATCATTGATGAAGTGGCTTCTGTGAGTATCCTTTCCTTAACTGCTTGGAAAGCGCTTGGTTCGCCATCGCTTTTGCTTGAAATGAGAAATCTAACAAGCTTCAACAAGGGAACCAGTCCACCTTTAGGGATTCTTCGAAATGTGCCCATAAATTTGAGAAGGAAAACTATTCACATGAACGTTATGGTAGTTCAAGGACCTTTAGATTATAATCTACTCCTTAGACGCGACTATATTTATTGCATGGGAGCCATCGTCTCCTCACATCTTTAGAGTAATGTTTTTCCGCACGAAGGGCAGAATGGCAAGGCATGGAACAAATTTCATTCCCTGAACACACATGCGCAATTAGTCAAATTGCCATCCCTAATGGTCTTCCATGCAAGAAAATGTCTCATTAGTCTTATCCTTCCACCTGATGAACGCAAGTTATTCAGGAAATGTGACTGAAACCCAGGGCATTGCACCCGGTCTTTCGGCAGGAAATCCTTAGGTATAGTGTAACGTTTCCGTGAGGATATATGACTAGTCTGACGAACCCGTCCTTACAGGAAAATGGGATCAGGCTAGAATAAGATACCTTCGTTAAAGTTATGTGAGTGGAGTATCTCTATGCCACTCCCCTTTGCCTATCTTGGTAGGCATCGCCAAGGGAGCTTTCTATCTGCTACGCGGACAGAACTTTCATGGTAACCTGGGAAGTTTTCCCTATACCTGGGGGCATGCAAACCTTTCCGCGTGCAAGCAAAGAGCGGCTATTTATTTTTTAAATTTGTAGGACCTCTAACCCTTTAAACTCGTAAGGCTAGTCGTTTCCTAACTTGCATAAAGAAAGGATTCAGGGCAAAGCTTCAAAAGGTGCAAGCTCCATAAAAATGGCATCTTGAATGAGACATTTCTTATCATACGACTGGCGAGCAATGTTGTCGCAGAGTTCAAGATCATTAAAAAATAAACTCTCCACGAGCAGTTTTAGTGCATAGTTCAAGCTCGTTAAAAAATAAACATAAGTCACGAGCAAGTGTTTCCCCCAACGTTTAAGCTCATTAAAAATGAACCGGCAAATAACCATTGCGAATGCCTTATCGCCAGCTTTTGAGCGTTGGTCGTGTTCTCGCTATCACCTCCACTCTATTTTTAGCCGATCACTCACCCCCATATGATTATTTACCCCTTCGAGGAACATCTGCGAAGAGTGATTCTGCTAGCCATCCTTATAACACTGCCGTGATTGGAAAATTCCAAATCTTGCCTGGAATTAGCTACTACCCGAACCCATCACTCGTTCCTCGAAAATGATTCTTCTTTAAGCTCTTTTCACCTGACTCATAAAATATGAAAAGATTGCCGAGCGATTGGCCTCTTTGGCTTGTTAAAAGGCATCGGAAGTGATATCCTCCTCTAGATTTTAATCTTTTTGGACCTGAGGGATTATTACACAAAAAGATCGAGTGCTTGTCTTGTTCAGCTCGTTAAACTATCGAAAATTCATCCCTTTCATATTATTTTATGCTTTTTTGGACTTAAGGGATTATACAACGAAAAAGAAACTTCGAAGCCTTCTTTCCATTTCTTTCAGACTCTCTAAAATTGAAAGAGACCGAGTTATCTTTGTCGTTAAACTCATTAAAACTCAATAGCGACAAACTCATCCAACAGGACGAGAACGAGTTTCACTATCGCTAGACTCGCTAAAATATAGCGACAGGTTCGCTCGAAGGGCGGATCATAGAACAAGCATATGTTATCCTCCTCAAGCTTGACAAAAATAAAGAGGTACTAGTCAGCAATGACTGGGGAAAATTGGGAAGAAAACAAGAAGAACCTTTATTGGTAGCAAGTCGCTCTTGAACATGACACTTTCCTTTCGCGTCCCATGCCAGGTTGGGTTGTTCCGTTCACTGGTCTTCACCATTGGTCCATCACACCATCCATATTTGGGGTTAATGCTACCAATCCATCGTCAGTGTCGTTGATATGTTCAAGAGAAGTCATCCAGACAATTCACCTGTGTCTCACCCACTGCAATACATTCATGCTTCATTCCTTCATGACCGCCACCCTGAACCCTGTATCGTCAGTTTGCTTTCACCTCCAAAATCATTTGCTTCATTCCGTGTCGTTGATGTGGGATTCATTAAGGCCCTCCTGCAACGGGTCACTTCTTGTCGACATCAGCTCATTATCCAAGAATTTGACTTAGGAACAACCCTTTCAGTACTTTGAATCTTGCATGCCTCAATGGCAAGTTTCTCATTGTCAACGACAGGTTTACATCAATGGCCTTCAACCAAGAGATTTTACGTGGTGTTCGACGCCAAGTCCCTTTTCACACCACGTGAATTGTACTGTAGTACCTTGAGGGTCATTATCATTATTGGTGATTCCTCTCGCGCCTATTAACAACTTACATCATTGGCTGGTAATCAGGCAATGTCTTTCCATGTTCGACTCCAGAACATTTTTCACATGGATCAACTTGTACTCCGAGTGAAGATTGAACGAGTTTTGAAGCCCCCGGATCTAGTTTCATCCATCCGAGCTGCGATATATTCAGGAATATAAAAACATCTAGTGTACATCATTGCCAAAAAAATGATCATCCAAATCAAAGGATGATGTGTCCATATCTTCAGTCTGTCACACAGACGTTCGTCTGTCCTATGTACATGAAAATGAGTTTATAAAGCTGAGCATGGGAATGCCCGCCTCAGCTAGATCATGAAAAAATGTTGTCAAAGTAATGTATTGTATTGTATCTTATTATAGTTCGCCTCCCAGCTCGAAAAAACTCCAGATCCTCATAGTAAAGCATTTCACCCGACATCAAAAAAGATTAACGACCTCATGCTTTAGGGGGCAACTATTATAGACATTTTTGGGCACTTCAACCCTAATCACAAATGTCCATAAAATGAGGGCTCCTAAGTCCCTAAAAGTGTTGCTTCACTGCCTAATTGAACAAGGTCAACTGATTACATCATCTCCCAGAAGTTCTCCACTGAAAACTACTCATAAATGGTCAAAATTGGACCATACTAAAAGCTCAATGCAGAGGGTGTGATGCATATCACCTTCCAAATGTACAGGATGCGATGCATACTATTTTTCCCCTCTGTAGGGTGCAATGGTTGGGAATGGACAAATGGTAGGGACAAAAATGCGAGGTGGAAGATCATGGAATCTTCCAGAAACTTCCCCTCTGACACTTGCCACTCCATTTTCGACCAGGGATGAGTATAAGATCATTCATTATCCAAGTGGAAGCAGGACTATCAAAGAGAGGACAGTAATAGATCCAAAAGATGACTCACCTCTCTATAATCATCTATATTAGATCCTCATCACAGAGATCCAGAGGCTGGAATTTTGTAACTTATAGAGAAGTGTTGTTGGTATTCTGGTGTACATTCACAGTGTTGGGTGATCTAGCTTTGCTTGAGGTGAAGAAGGGCTTCTTAGCTGGAGGATGATGCTGGGTCAGAGTTCATGTTTGTAATATTCTTGCTACTTTTCATCTGAATAAAGCTATTCTTGTTTCCTTCAATATTCTTGTGTACTTGTTTATATATGCTTGTATATGGTTAATGCACATCTGATCCTGCATTATTTATGAATTTAGATCATTGTTTCTTGCATAGTAGTATGTTGTTGTGATTCTACAGGTCCTTTTGACGCTGAGCAGACAAAGAAGAAGCAGCAAGACTCTATCAAGAAGAAGAGGAAATCGAGTGCAAGACTCAGGTTGGCCCTCTTGGTTCTCGTCTCATCTATTTTCATAAAAGGAATGAATAGTAGACTTTGATTGTTTGTTTCTAAGATAGCCACCCATCTTAGTGGGAATAGCAACATCTGAGTGGACACTATTCCCGTGTAACAACTGCCCACTGAACATGGAGGAGATGGAGAATAAGCTCAAGCAATAGAAGAAACCTCAAGAAGACAAGGAAGGGTTCCAAAAAGCGAAAAATAAGAGGAGGAAACCAAAGGAAACCCACAACACAGGGAAAAAATAATCCCAAACTCAACAGAGTGGTAAGAATAGATTTGAAGCATTACATGTAGAAGAAGATGAAGAAAACGAGATCCAACTCATGGATTATCAGGATAAAGGAAAAGAGAGTAGTTCGAGTCAAGGCAAATCAACACCCAAGAGGAAAGCTCAAAGAGATGTGGCAGATAAAGAGGATAAGGAAGAAAGGGAGGGGATGGAAACCACTACAATGGAAATCGACCCAAGTAAGAGAGAGGAATTTAGCATGGAAGAATAATTTTTGAAGAAACTAATGAATGAATGGAGACACTTAAATAAAAGATTTATTCTGGAAGACTAAAAAATATTGTACATAGAGACTTTCCAATAGTATCAAGCCAAGTAGGGACAGGGACAGGGATAGATTGAGATAGCAAAACAACTAGGGATGCATTAGGAAAACCCCCATGAGTATCCAAAAAAAAGAAAAGGGGTCGGAGAAAATTACAGGAGTCCATATAGATCGTGGGAGAAATGTTGGTGAACACAAGCAAGGTGGTATCGCTATCAGCGGTATACTGATGAGCTTCATAAATGGGTAATTATATGGGATCATTTTACCTCATAACCTAGTCAAATCAACCATTCTCTTAGCTTATTGTATGATTTTCTGATTATATTTATGCTTATAGGGTGAGTTGAGTTAGTTATTATGCCATGTGGTCTAACATGTATTTAATGTAGATTATTGATGGATTTCAAGGTCAACATCAAGGATCTATTTGCAAACTGTAGCAATAACTCGAAGTAGATAGAGGAGAGGACATATATTATGGAATCCCCCTCATTTATGGCTCCTCACTTTGAATTCCCCTTCATTCGGCGCAGAGTACAAGTAGCTGAATCATACACTAGAAGGAAGTCGAGCAAGTGGAAGATGATTGATAGTTATCTTGAGGTTTGGGAGCCAAGCCTCACTAATTTTAAGGAAGCTATTGGTAGCTTTAGATGTATAAGTAGAGAGGCCTAGGACCTCACTAGGGTTGACTTTTTTGCTTGTGTAAACTCTGTTCAAATTTCGAGCTTACTATTTTATGACAGTTTTTGTAATCTTGCTATTATTTAGATAATGAAGATGGAATCCTTATTGAGCTAGCACTGAGTTACCTCAAAGGGTTGAAGCTCTTGGGTTAGGGCCCAATACAAGCATCCAAGCTTCTCTTTACTTGTATTTGTATACTTTATGTCAGTTTGTAGATTAGTTTGTTGTTAGATGTATTTCTCTTATGGTTAAGAATAAGTTTCTTTTAATGATTTAGTAGCTTGCTTCCATTTGTGCTTTCTATAGCAGGTTAAGTAGTGATCAGAGAAGATTCAAAAGGCTAGCAACAGTGCCTTGGGCTCTCTTCTTCCCTCTGGGACCATGATTTGAGGCAAACACTCTCTTGCTGCCCCAAAAACACAGATTTTCCTCCTTCCTAGGACTTCTAGTGTTTCAACTCTCTAGTAGGTTGATAATCTAGTTTCGCTTTTCTTTAGATCTTCTTTATCATGTTCACTTCCTGATTTGCAATAGTCCTTTTTCATGCTTTCCTTTCTTACATCATTTCCCATCATTTCCTTCTATACATCATAGTTTAGGCCATTTTAATGCAAAACTCTATTTTTCCTAGGATGCACTCATTTCATTGGTTGCTTGATTTTCTTGTTTGAATGTCAGTTTCTATGTAGAAGATCTCTTCCAATAGTAGGCCAACTTACCATCAATCACACCCTCCATCTGATCCATGCCCTATAGGTCTCCCAAACCTCACCTCAATTCTGCCCTAGTTTCCTTCATTTTTCATAGAACTTCTTCCTCTCTCCTTGAGAAAACCCAATCATCCTTGTCTCTCTTGGTGATTCATGGTAGACCTTAGGCACCCTAACACCTCATTACAACCTTCATCCACCTTTTCCACCCACTCTCACACCCTCAAAATAGCAAAAATTGCTATCGAACTTCTCCTATAGGCCTCTTGTAGTTTCCATGTTTTCCTCATGTAGTTTTCCTGTGTCCTCCTATAGTTTTCACTGTAGGCTTTCTTTTGAAGGTTGAGTGTGGGAAAAGCCTCCAGAAGGCCACCTAAGACCTCCTAGGACCCATCCACACCATCCTACATCCTCCCAAGCTCCAAAACTACCCTCTAATGCCACCTGTTCGCTGCCACACTCACACACAATAAATTAGATGCATGTTAAATTCACATAAAAACACATAAAAATCCAAAAACATGTTTTTTTGTTTATTTACTTCTAGAAACAGCATGGTTAGATGTCTTTTACTTCCTTGAGTAGGTAATGGCATTTATTTTATGGTTTTCATAGTGTTTTGGAAAAAGTAGAATTAACTTGTTAATTAGGGTTTACTAGGTTTTTCTTTACATTCCAGTCTTTCTCCTTTTTGCAGTTAGAATAGCATCTGTAGAATAATATTTCTTTCCTTTCAGCACACATAGAGTTTCTTTTGAATTCTATAGAATTTGGCTTGAGCTCCTACTGATCTCGCGTCGGCTGACCAAGTGACAACCTGCAGTGAGAACTAGTACTTGTGCATATAGCACCGACACTTCCAAGTTTGTTACGAACTACCGAGTTGATAAAAGTAAAGTTGGTAGCCTAGGAGTTACAGCATTCTTGTTGTAATATTGGAGCTCACCACTTTTTGGCACCGTTGCTGGGAAAGCATCAGAGTATTCTATGATTATTGCTTTCTTCTATTTCCTATTGCAACATTCTTCTAATAGTTTATTTTGGCAAAAGTAAACTAATCATTTCTTTTCTTTTAGTTCTGCATTTCCTTGGTTTCCTTTTCAATTCTACAAATTTGTACTTGTTGAAAATTGGCAACAAGAAATTGATAAAAATAAAAGTGCTAAAAATAGCAGTTTGGGCATCAATGCTAGATTAGGCATCAGGGAATGAAAAATGGAAGTGCTAAAAATAGAAGTTCTATTTTTAGCAGTTCAAGTTGGATTCCTATTTTTAGACAGTCCCTGGTCTAAAATAGGAAGTAAAATTCGAATTTGGTCTTACCAGTAGTTTGAATATTAATTAATTAATTCTCCATGAGTTAATTAGTTAAGGAAAATCAAACTTGAAGTCTTTGTAAGAACATGCAATAATTTCTCCACTGATTGGGGAATGTGTCCTTGATTTGCTCCACTGATTGAGGAATTAAGGATGAGTTCTATATTAAGAGGATCAATTGACTTAGTTTAACTTAGTCAAGTTCAGTTAGATTAATTTAACAAGTTGTTAAATTAATGAGATACAGTTGGTTGATGCTTGCATGCATGTGACAACTGTTATTTTCAGATAACTGAGTATTCTCTCATGGATAACTGATGCATGGAAGTTCAGATAGAGACCCAGTTGAGATCAGAGAAGGGACAGTGTACTATCAGTTGGATGAATATTTTTCCTATAAAGGAAGCTCATCTATGATGAGGATTTATCTCCTTCAAGTTTGGGTAGTTAGATTAGAGGTTAGTGAATGTGTGAAGAGGCCAATTCACACGGGTGGCAACACTGGAACCCAAGGAAACTACACAAGGAAATAGGAGGCTTGGAGGGAAAAGGAGAAGGTTTGTGAGAAGACTTTGACTGTCTATGAGTAACAGAGGGATTGTACTGAGAGCTGGATAGCTTCTGAGCTAAAGCTTTGTGTAATCCGGATTATATTTCCACTTGTATGATAATATAGAGATGGGGTTTTAGGCAGGTGCTTTCCTTGGGTAAATTCTTCTTTGTTATGTGTGATTGATTCCTTCTTATTAGTTATATGTGTTCTTATTGATGTTTCTCATGGTTGATTCAGCTTCCGCTAAATTGTTTGTAGAAGTAGATCAAACGTTTTTCTTTAGTACATTGCATTACCAGGTTGATCTACAGGTGGGAAATTTCTACATGGTATCAAAGCTAGCTGATTTGTAGAAAAAGTTCTACATGGTATCAAAGCTAGCTAATTTGTAGGAAAAATTCTACAAAATTCTACATGGTATCAAAGCATAGGTGATCAAGGAGAGAATAATATACTGAGAGGAGATTTCAAAGTTTTGAATTTTGGGCTGAGAGTTTGTAGAGCAGATCTGAAAATTTTTGTAAAAAATTTTCATAAATAAATAATAGATTTGGATTCCTTGCAGAAAAATACCCAAAATTAAAAAAAAAATAAAATGGTTGAATCAGAGTTCGGATGATGGCGATATCACTAATTTAAATTCAGCTCTTTTTCTAGAAAATTTTGTGACGGCGGGAAAGTGGAAATAGATTGGTGTGCTAGCCAAGAACCTGTATGCACCTGAGTTACAAGTTGCATGCAAAGCCTTGAGGAGCAAGGCAAAGGTTAGAGTCTTGGTAGTTGAGAGGGAAAGTATATTACCTCTCAACATGCAGCGCCAGGAGAAGTCTCAGACAATTGTGGAGGAGCCATGATTGGTGCAACAGCTTCAAGAAGTTGTGGAGCAACCACAACAGGGGAAGTTGAGAGGAGATCATGTAGAGACATCTACTCATGCAGAGACCTCAAGTAGGGGGAAACTTCGAGCCAGGTGGGCAGATGGATCACATGTAGCCATACCTCCAGGTAGGAGGTGGGGCGATGTGGAGCGATCGTCCCATGAAGGAGGGGCAGGATCCTTAAGGTACCCAACCTCTTGGATGAGACCTTGCTACGGGAGCCCCGATGTGGAGTAGCAAGAACTGACTGATTGGGTAGAGACAAATGCATATGGAGCAATAGAGAGAGTTACAGTGTAGGGAATCCCAGGACAACCTAGAGCATGCAGGCTGCAACGATGCGAGAGGGACAAGTGTGTTGCATTATGTAGGGTAGCATAGAGAAGGGTGCAACAGTGCGAGATGCATGGAGATGTTGCAATAGCATAGAGGTTAGAGAGGGAGCACTTGTTAGTAGCAGATAGAGCTTCAACATCAGAGTATGTTTCTAGCCCAACAGAGTGGTCAGTTGGGAGTTTTTTTTTGTTCCGAGAGTTGATGGAGCAACCACACTTTGTAGATGTGTTGTATGCAAAACATTCCAGAGGTATAGGATCGGGTTCGAGAGGAAGCCTTTCTTTTTGATAGGGAGTGTTGAAAATTGGCAACAAGAAATTGCTAAAAATAGAAGTGTTAAAAATAGCACTACTAAAAATAGTAGTTTGGGCATCAGCGCTGGATTGGGCAACAGGGAATGAAAAATGGAAGTGCTAAAAACAAAAGTTCTATTTTTAGCAGTTCAAGTTGGATTCCTATTTTTAAACAGTCCTTGGTCTAAAATAGGAAGTAAAATTCGAAATTAGTCTTACCAACAGTTCGAATATTAATTAATTAATTCTCCATGAGTTAATTAGTTAAGGAAAACCAAACTTGAAGTCTTTGTGAGAACGTGCAATAATTTCTCCACTGATTGGGGAATGTGTTCTTGTTTTGCTCCATTGATTGAGGAATTAAGGATGAGTTCTATATTGAGAGGATCAGTTGACTTAGTTTAACTTAGTCAAGTTCAGTTATATTAATTTAACAAGTTGTTAAATTAATGAGATACAGTTTGTTGATGCTTGCATGCATGTGACAATTGTTATTTTCAGTTAACTGAGTATTCTCTCATGGATAATTGATGCATGGCAATTCAGACAAAGACCCAATTGAGATTAGAGAAGGGAAAGTGTACTATCGGTTGGATGGATATTTTTCCTATAAAGGAAGCCCATCCACGATGAGGATTTATCTCCTTCAAGTTTGTGTAGTTAAATCAGAGGTTAATGAGTGTGTGAAGAGGCCAATTCACACAGGTGGCAGCATTGAACCCCAAGGAAACTACACAAGGGAATAGGAGGCTTGGAGGGCAAAGGAGAAGATCTGTGAGAAGCCTTTGACTGTCTATGAATAGCAAAAGGATTGTACTAAGAGCTGGATAGCTTCTGAGCTAAGGCTTTGTGTAATATAGACTATATTTCCACTTGTATGATAATACAAAGATGGGGTTTTAGGCAGGTGCTTTCCCTGGGTAAATTCTTCTATGTTATGTGTGATTGATTCCTTCTTATCAGTTATATGTGTTCTTATTGATGTTGCTCATGGTTGGTTAAGCTTCCTCTAAATTGTTTGTAGAAGTAGATCAAGTGTTTTGCTTTAGTACATTGCATTACCAGGTTGATCTATAGGTGGGAAATTTCTACATGGTATTAGAGCTAGCTGATTTGTAGAAAAAGTTCTTCATGGTATCAAAGCTAGCTAATTTGTAGGAAAAATTCTACAAAATTCTACACCATTCAACAAGTTCATTTCAGCTAGTTACAATTTGTTTTGTTCAATCACAATTTCAGTTTCTGCAGGTACTTTCAGTGTGGGGAAAAGGAAACAAAAAAACCAACCAAAAATATTTCCTTTCATGCCTCGTAGGTGTAGAGATAACTTAGGAAAATCTTTGCCCAACACCCCCACGTCTTCACACAGCCAACCTTCTCTCTTCTTTGGTGGCTACAATCAAGAAGAACCCTTAGGTGAACATCCAGACATATTTGAAGAACCTATAGGGACAGAAGAAGAAGAAAACATTCCTCTGCAGCCAATGGTTGAAAACAAAAATGCTAGGGGAAATGGAGAGAGAATAGAGGGTACCTTCCCCATTCGAGAGACCAATGGGGACACCAAAATGAAGAATATAAGTCCTTAAGCCCTACCTCACGCCCATGGTTTGACTACAGAAGATCCTCACACCTTGTTCGCGTTTGCTGTCATCTGTCGAACTTATGACTATGTAGAAGATGAACAAAAGTTGAAATTGTTCCCTTCTACACTCAAGGACACAACACTGCACTGGTTCATGGGATTACTTGGCAATAGTATCACAACTTGGGCTTAGGGGTAGCAGGCCTTTAACAACAAGGATCGAGACTATTGTAGGTCAAAATATATTAAAGAAGAAATCTTCCGAATGACCATAGGAAGTGATGAGTCCCTATAAGACTATGAAGAGAAGTTCCAACTCAGTTACAAAAGTGCCATGTGTACACTTGACCTTGATTAGACCTTTTAGACACACTCCATCTACTGGGTAGGGGAGACATCTACCAACTATCCTGTGAGGACATAAAGACTATTTTTAGAAACCATTCTAGACCAGCCAGAAAGAAAGCAAGCGGGAGTCAACCCATAGCCAGTACCTCTTCTTCCAATTCATCCATTAAAGGTGAAATTGGAAACATGCTAGAAGACTTCAAGAGTGAGATGTTGCAGACTCTTGCCATGCAAATGGATACCTTACATATCAAAAGAAAACAAGAGGAAGTAGAGAGGGATTTGGCTATCTTTTGCCCCTGGATGCACAAGGAGGCATCCTAGGAATGAATGCCCATTGAACTCTATAGAGTTTTTTTCAGTCTGTGAAGAAGATCATTCTACAGATAAGTTCCCTTCCTTGCCCAGACTTAAAGCTGTATACCAAGGGGCCGAAGGAGTCACTGAACAGATCTATTACATAAACCAAAGGAGGCCGCATGGACTTAGACCATACCAGCAGGGGATGCAAGGGACATCTCAGGCATACTAAAACCCCAACCAAGTCACCTCCATACCTTCTTGGGGCCCCCTTGCTCATCCTTCCTAGTCCACGCCTCCTCCTTGGTCCTTCACATCTCAATATCATGCCCAACCATCCACCCATTCATTTCAATCCTATGCTACATTGCAACCTTAGTGGAATGCATCTCATCAGGGCTGGAGGCCCTATTACAACTCTCTTCTCGCTCTTCTACCTCCACCACTTGCCCAACCACAACCACTACCTTCTGCTCCACCAAGGCAACCCCCAATGCCTTCCCAGCCAAATCTGAACCCAAACAACAGACGGACTCAGCAAGTGTATAGTGGGGAACCATCATGCCCAATTTATGTTCTGGAGATTCAAGAAATTAACTTGTGATCCGGCAAAGTTCTCCTATATAGCTAGCCTCCACCCAGGGATGTTGAGGAAGATAAAGAGGAAAGCGAACCTAAAGCAAATCCACCCTTTCTTAAGAGATTATCCATGACAATCCAGCCTACCCCAGAAGAGACTGAACTCCTAGGAGAATTGAAACATTTATGTGTGAAGATACCACTTCTCCAAGCCATAAAAAATGTGCCTATCTACAATAGGTTGATCAAATAGAAGTGCTTTAGGAATCCAGGAAGGCACAAGAGAGATGTCCCAACCATCAATGTCATAGGACAACTATCCGACTTGATGTTGGGGCAGATAATCTATCCAAAATATCAGGACCCTGGAAGCCCAGTAGTTGATGTCCACATCAATGGCACAATGGTCCCACATACTTTGATTGATCTAGGAGCTACCATTAATGTGATGACAAAGGACACAATTCTCCAACATAACCTCCACGGCTCCTTGAGGAAGACCACGATGGTGCTACAGCTAGTAGACCGCTCCACAATGACCCTTGAGGGGGTTGTAGAAGATGTGATGGTCTCCATTGATTCCTAGGAGTAACCTGCTAATTTCTTAGTTCTCCAACCAAAGGCAAAGCTCACTGGGAATCCTCTCATTTTGGGAAGACTTTGATTGGCTATAGTTGATGCCTACATCAGTTGTCGAGTTGGGAACATGACCATAAAGAACAAGCACATGTCCAAGTAGTTAATCCTATATCCTCCTACCTAACCCTTGCTAGAACATGATATACCTCTCTGGATGGAGGAGGAGGATGAGGATGAAGTTTATTGTGCACCACTTTGTACATTAGAAATCACCATGGGGGGAAACCACAAGATGAGAATGATATGAATGAAAACTTGACTCAGAATCCACCTCCTAGTGTATCACCATTAGAAGACGTAGTAAGAGAAACCCAAAACAACCCCTCAACTAATCTCTGTGTGGTCGACCCCACTTCTCTCCGTGTTAAAAATATAGAGTTCGGCCCAGAAAGAACATTGAAAATCAATCCATCCCTATCTACTTCCCAGGAGAAGGAGCTATGCAGCATACTGAGAAAACATCTAGATTCCTTTACCTAGAGTTATAAGGAGATGAAGGGAGTGCATCCTTCAGTATGTACTCATCATATATACATCAAGGAAGATTTCAAGCTAGTCAAGTAGCCTCAAAGGAGGATGAACCCAGCACTTAAAGATATTGTTAAGGAAGAACTGCAGAAATTGTTTGATGCAGGATTCATCGATCCCATCTCTGATAGTGAATGGGTCTCTCCTTTGGTGCTAGTTCCAAAGAAAAATGGTAAGTGGAGAACCTATGTCAACTATCAGGAATTGAACAAAGTCATTAAAAAGGACCATTTTCCTTTACCTTTCATAAATCAAGTGTTAGATGGTCTGGCAGGGAAAAAGTTTTTCTCCTTCCTAGATGGGTTTAGCGGGTACAATCAGATTCAAATCAACCCAGAAGACCAATATAAGACCAATTTCACTTGTCCTTGGGTTACCTTTGCATACTAGGTCCTTCCTTTTGGTTTGTGCAATGCTCCAGCCACTTTCCAAAGAGCGATATTGAGTATATTTTCTGAACTGGTTCATGATGCAGTAGAAATATAAATGGATTATTTTACTCCTTATGGCTTTGACTTTCAGGAAGCTTTATCTAACCTAGGAAAAGTTTTAGATAAGTGTATCCAGATGAACCTTTCCCTCAGTCTAGAAAAATGTGAATTTTTTATGACTGAAGGGACCGTGCTAGGTCATGCAATATCTCAACAAGGACTGCAGCTAGACCCCAACAAAATTGCCATCATCCAAAGGATCCCACCTTGTCAAAAGGTGAGAGATGTCACAAGCTTCCTAAGCTTAGCTGGATATTACAGGAGATTCACTAAAGACTTCAGCAAGTTAGCCTCTCCTTTGTTTGGCCTTCTAGGCAAAGATGTTGAGTTCATATGGCTGGAAAACTATCAAGAAGCCCTAGATACCTTGAAGAGCAAGCTAGTGATTGCCCCAATTCTTAGAGGCCCAAACTGGGCCCTACCCTTTCACATTCACATAGATGCCTCGAACAAAGCAATAGGAGCAGCCTTAAGAAAAATTGATGAAAAGTTACCTTATGCCATATACTTTATAAGCAAAAACTTGTCAAAGTCAAAGTTAAACTATACAGTGACTGAGAAGGAACTCCTAGCCATCATGCATTCCTTAAACAAATTTAGACATTATATCACAAGCTATCAAATCTTTGTGCACATTGATCATGCTACAATTAGATATTTAATGAATAAACCAGATGTAAATGCTCACATTATTAGATGGTTTCTTTTACTGCAGTAGTTTGATCTGACCATTATTGATAAGCCTGGTAAAGAGAATGTTGTTGCTGATTTTTTGTCTAGAGTAAATTTGCCTACAGGTGAAGAAGGAATGGCGGATCACCATATGCTATATGAACACCTATTTGCTATATCAATACTCTCTCCATGGTTTGCTGATATGGAAAACTACTTGGCTTCAACACAGTTCCCGCCACACCTATCCTCAAAAAAGAAGAGCAAGATAGTAAGAAAAAGCACCCCTTTCACCTGGATTGGAGGCAATCTCTTCAAACTTAGCCCAAATCAGATCTTTAGAAGATGTATCAGGGAGGAGGAAGTCTTTGACATCCTCCTAACCTGTCATGACAGGCCTTGTGGAGGTCATTTTGCAGCAAAAAGAACCACCTCCAAGATATTGCAAGCAGGATACTACTGGCCCACTCTTCATCATGATGTGAGGAGATACACAAGCCAGTGTGATCGGTGTCAGAGGATGGGGAAGCTGTTTCCGGGAAAACTAGTGTCTTTTCGATCTACTAGTCCCACTAAGATGGGTAGCTATCTTAGAAACAAACAATCAAAGTAACTTATGATTTCCTTTATGTATGATAGATAAGAGAGAAGCAAAGAGTATCAACCTGAATCTTTTGCTTGGCTTCTTGCTTGTTTCCTCTCTCCCTTGATAGAGCTTGCCACTCCTTTCCTACTTGTCCCGCTTTAGAGAATACCTATAGAGGAAAAGCAACAAAACACCATCAAATCATAGAGATCTATAATACCATAAACAATGCAGAATCAGAAATACATTAACCATATAGTTGCATTCACAAATAGCAAGATTCACAAATACACTACTATATGGAGGAAAACTCAAATAACTTTATTAATAGTAGAAGAGGGGATTATAACCTAGCTGTTTGATTCAGCATCATCCTCCTAGCATGAAAGCCCTCTTCACCTCATGAAAAGCAAGATCACCCAACAATACAATGTCTCAAAGAGAAACCAACAACACTTCCTTACAAATTACAAAATTCCAGCCTCTAGATCTCTCAGATGAGGGATCCATATATAGATTTCTTCCAAGGGGTGAGTCAGCTCTGGGTTTTTGATTAGTGTCATTTCACTGATATCTCTTGGTTCCACTTGGAATTTCTTTGATCTCTTACTCATCCCTAGGAGAATTCAAGGAGGCAAGTGTCATAGGAGAAGTTTCTAGAATATTCCATGAGCATCCACTTAGCAAAATGTCTCTACCATTTCTCTCTTCTCGCTTATTGCACCCCATAGAAGGCTCTTTCAATATGCATCGCACCTAGCTAGTGCAGCAGCCAGTATGCTGTTATCACTTAAGAAACAATTTCTAAATTGTTCACATCAGTTTGATTGTGAGGGTTAGGTGTTAGTCCGAGTTCAGTGTTTCCATGTTTACTTTAGTGTCTAAGTCTTAGGAGTCTTTGTACTATGGTTAAATAAAGGTCAATAGTCCGTTCTCATTCACCATTGGTCCCATAACTTACATAGATTCCCTGTATCAAGCTTGTTGTAAAGGTTCTTATGTGTTACAAAATGCTTTAGGTTTTTTCGTAGCGCAAACATAGTTTAGGTGTTTTCGTAGCGCATAACCCAAATTTTACACTGACTGTGCTACGAAATCAGAGATTCATGCGGATCCGTAGCAAATATTTCTTAGCTGTCATATCTGTCAAAATTCTGATATGGTTGCATCAACCACTATCAGCTTATACAGTTCGCCTATCATGTCCAACCACTTATCTTCATCCTTAGATTCGTTAGGTACCTTGATACACTCGAATTGCAAGATTCAAGAAGATCCAAGTATTCACAGTCATAATTATGATTGCATTCATTACACGAATAACAAATCAGCAAATGTTAAATTTGAATTCCTTGAACGTCAAGCGAGGTAGTATTCAAGCGAGGCAACTATCAAGCGAGGTAGTGACCAAAGGTTGAGACAGTACCAGTCTATCAAGTTTTCATTACGCTGGAGTCTCATGGAAGGGTCTACAGAAAGAAAGGAGCAAAGATCAAGCAGATGTTTGAGGAGCGAACCTGAAGGTTTAGACATTATCTTGAAGAACAGAGAAGTGGAACACGCATTCAAGTAGGTTGGATGTTGGAATTTTTGCGAGAAACTCCAAGGAGGTCATGCACAAATCACAAAAGAATTTTCCTTGAATTTCACAAGACTGAATTCAAAAGTTGGCATGCTTGAATTGCAAATCTCACCAGAAGTAATCTCCATAGTCACTGAGCTTCCAAGGGGAAAAGAAAGATGGTTTAAAAATTTCAAATTTGATATGATCCCCTGCAAATAATTTCTGAAGCCGGAGTTCATTGACTCAGATTTAAGCAAGTTTGTGCCCAGAAATTATGTCAAGGACTCATATGCCAATTTACTTACCTGCATACAGAGGTACTTTACTTGTGAGGGGAGATATAATAAGGTATATTCATATCACTTCAAGCTGTTGCTACATTTCACAGGTAAAATATCTCTTGATTTACCTTTCTACTTGTTTCGTAGCCTAGGCAAAATGTGTGACAAGGTTCAATTAAAGAAGGAAGCCTGTGAGACCTCATTCTTTCACCACGACTTAGTCAAGTTGATCGTTTTGCATGAACTCCAAAGAATAGACAGGGACTGGTCCATGTTCATATTTATGTCTGGCTTCAAGAATAAAGCTGGCCTCAGTCCTCAAGCTGTGAAAAATTCTCCACCAGCTATAGGTTTTAACCCTATACAGAAATTACCTGCATACGAATTCTAAAACAAAGAAAATAAACTATGCAAGAGCATAACACATAAAACACATATGCATAGAGATTTTCCCCTGGATCCCAAAACTGGGACTACCAGCTTGAT